>BLBF01000011.1:36885777-37002625 GCA_015471245.1 Laticauda colubrina
TATTATTTCACCTAAACCAGTTAGGGTAAACAATGTTATCCCTAACAACTTTCCCTGTCAGAAGATCACAAAAGGTGACCATACGATCTTGGGAAACTGCAACCATGAAAAAGTTGCCAAGTGTCTGAATTTTGATCAGATGACCATAGGGATGCTGCAGTAGTCATAAGTATGAAAAAGGGCCATAATTAACTTTTTTCAGTGCTGTTGTAACTTTGAATGGTTGCTAAATGAAACTGTTGTAAGTTGAGGACTATCTGTACTGCAAATAATGTGTAGATAAATAAGATGAAAAATATCATTTTTATTCTCCAACTAATAACCACAACATGTGGACTATCTTAATCATCTGCTTTTATGAAGTGTTGTGAAGAATGGAAATATCTGCACATTGTTTATGACATTTCTATAGGTATAAAGGATAAGGGATGATCAAAGATCCATTCTAGGTAAAAAAAATCCTTGAAAATAATTTCAGGAAATTTTAGTTAGCTCTGTAACTACTGAGTCCTGGCTGCTTCAGATAAAATGGAGATGAGAGGGAAAAAAACGGGTAGCACAATGGTTAGCAGGCCACTTCTGCTGATTGCCAGCTGCCTGTAATTTGGCAGTTTGAATCCCACCAGACTCAAGGTTGACTCAACCTTTCATCCTTCAAAGGTCGGGTAAAATGAGGACCCAGATTGTTGGGTGTAATCGGCTGACTCTTTAAGCCACTTAGAGAGGGCTGTAAAGCACTATAAAGCGGCATATAATCTAAGTGCTATTGCTATTGTGCAGTAGAGTTTCGGACAGAAAGGATGAGAAAAAACATGGAGTTATGAGATTTATTTGGTTTTATACAGGAATTGCAACAATAGTAGGTGTTTGGTACAAGGATACATTTAGAATAACTATGTGTTTTGCATATATTCAGCCCATGAAATTGAATTTAATATTATGATTTCCCAGTTCTTTTATATAAAATCCTTTCTGGTCTTCTCTCAGCTTTTTTTGCTTTCATCAGATTAATTTAAAGCTACTAAAAGCAAAGAAAAAAAAGCAGCAGCAATCAGAAAGCCTTACAGATTTACTGCAGCTGCCCCTAAGATCTATCATTGGAGTGCAGTGTATCTGCAAAAATTCATTTGATTCCGTCACCTTTTTCTTCTCCTCCTCACAACAGTGAACTTCAAAGGTAGCACTCATCAAAGACCATGCTGACCTCTACATTGGCCAGTTTTAAATAATCACCATGATTTTCATAAGAGTACAGGAGATTGGAACATAAGTGTTCAAGCTGCTGTATATTTATTATCTCCCTAATCTCAATAAGCTGGGGAGTTCTTGGCTCACAGCTATGCTTTTGAGTCCCAAAAGCGTACCAGACAAAACAATAAAGTTAGAAGGCTGTAAAGATGTTGGTATATCATCACTTTTAGTTGATGTACTAGTTGATGATGTTTAGTTGATGATGTTTAGGGAACAAAATAACCAAAGGACATGACCCAGACATTTTGCTTCTCAGCCAAGAAGCTTCTTCAGCTCAGAGCTGAAGAAATTTCTTGGATGAGAAGCGACACTTTTCAAAGAAAAAAACAGAAAGTCCAGTTACATCTTGAAAAAACACCTTTGGGACAGTTAAGCCTTTAAAACTTAATTATTTCTGTAGCAGAGACTTGAGGCAAACCATCATTTGGTGTAATTTCCCCTTCACTTAGTTTGGGGGAGTAATGAATTCTGAGAAACTACAGAAAGAAGCATGGTGGGTGGGTTTTCAAATGATTATATGTTAATCTAGGTTTTTATACAGTATTAGCTTTTCAAACCTGATGGCCTCCAGAGGTAATAGCACTTTTAAATCTCCATAATGCATATTGGAAAGCAAAAGTGTAAATACAGGTAGTCCTTGACCACAACTGACTCCAAATTTTCTGTTGCTAAGAGATACCATTGTTAAGTGAGTTTTGCATCATGTTACAAGCTTTCTTGCCACTGTTGTTCAATGAATCACTACAATTGTTAAGTTAGTAACATGGCTGTTAAGTGAATCTGATTTGCCTATTGACTTTGATTGTCAGAAAATTGCAAAAGGTGATCAAATGAACCTGGGATACTGCAGATGCCAAGTGTCTGAATTTTGATTATGTGACCACAGAGATGCTGCAATGGTTGTTAGTGTGAAAAATGGTTATAAATCACATTTTTCAGTGCTGTTGTAATTTTGAATGATCACTAAATGAATTATTAGTCAAGGATTACTTATAATACAACTGGAGAAGAGTAGCTTAAGGGAAGGTAATACAAAAATAACAAAAACAATTTGCTTAAATTACGTTGCATTATCATTTTAGCGAACCTGAACGATGGCAAATAACATAATTGGTGTAATATACCAACTCCATTGATTTCAAGGAAAGATAGTTCTAATTTCTTCATACTAAATGTCTTTTTAAAAACCTTTTAATATATGTATTCTTTATGTAATTATTCATTTTTGTTTTATGTTTTTGCTGTTGCAATAGAAGTACTAGTGTTAGTGATAATTACAATCTGATCCTTAGTGGTCTTAATTGGATAAAAGTTAAGTTGGTGCTTAGCTTTTGGACATTAGGAAGATAATGGGATTTGCACATGGATGAAAAAGGAGAAGGTGATAAAAAGTACAGTTGTGGAGTGTCAGTGTCAGGAGTGTGTGGAATGTTACAAAACATTTATTAGTTGACTTGGTTTGATGGTGATACTTGGGATTGTCATTCTTGGCTTCTTTTCCATTTTTTTTCCTGGAAATAGTATGTATAGATTTTGAAAGGGGGGCTGGAATTGTCTCTGATCCATCGGTATGGAGAATTAATTCTAATAAGCTTAATAGGATTTTTAAGAACTTTCCTTCATTTGATGATACCCAACCCATTTTGAGGAAGCCTTAAGTCATCTTTAGCTGTTTTACTGCAGTGTTTTCTCTCTTATCCCACCCAAAACAATTTTGCTGTAGATGCAATGTGATGTACCTCATTGTGCCTTCTGGTATTTTTCCAACCCTGTAGAGAGCAACAAGTTCAACTTTCACAACAAAATAAATTAAATCACAGAAATAAAGTAAACTAGAGTTCATCATAAATTAATTAAAGGCTATTACACTGTATAGCTTGAAAACTTGTGATGTGCTACATTTCAGCCCAAAAATGTTTAATATGCAAACCTATTACCCATTTTTATGACGGTACATGAAGAATTGTGGTTCTGATGGAGCAACACAGTCATTAAGTTATTAAGTCCAGGCTAGGTAACATTTCTTGCAGAATTTCTGAACATTCTCCTTTCCTGTTGATCATCTAAGCGTCTGGTTGTTTGTGTTGGACTTTGTGTGGCTGCACAAGAAGCAGATATGGAGAAGACACTCTTTTTGTTCTTCAAAAATAATATATGCAGCTTTGACATGTAATGGAGAGAGTCCAGTATCACTTTTCTATTGTACAATAGATAGAAGTTGCATATTTTTTCTTTCAACTCTTTCCATATATTGCAAATTTATAATCTTCCACCTTTTTTCCAAATTCTTACAGAATGGCTGTTTATGTACCATTTTCATCAATTGTGGTACCATTAGTCAATTTTTTGAGGGAAGGTGAAAAGTAAAGATTTCCCTGTCCAGTTGTGTCTGACTCTAGGGCAGTGATGGCTAACCTTTTCATTGTCGCGTGCCAAAAGTGCGTGTGTGTGTGTGCATGCCTGCCTGCACCCATAATGCAATGTGTGCACAACCCCCCTGCCCCTGCGTGTGCGCACGTGACCCCCTCCACACCACAGACCTCTGCGCATATGTGTGCAATCCCCATGCATACCACATGCCTTTGTGCATGCACATGTGCCCCCCGCATGCCCTCCCACCTTTGCGCATGCACACACTCTCCCATATGCATCCCGCTCTCCACGCATGCATGGCAGATACCTGACAATCAGCTGGCTGATGGGAGGCGCATACACATGTGCAGAAGCTGGGGCAAGAATGGTAACTCACCCTTTTGTGTGGTGCTTGGAACTCATACACAGACTGTTAGTTCCAGCTGACAAGCTCTGCATCTTTAACTACTGAAGTATCGCATCCCCATATTATACAAAAGGGGGTGAGGCTACTTTTTTCTCTGATTTTTGAGTGGAGTTAAGGCAGGAGTTTTTCTTAGTTTTTAAAAAAATCTGTTAAGCTTTTTGTAGGACATATGTTATCGTTTAATGTGTTTCTTGACTCAAAATGATCAGAAACTATAATTTTAAGCAGCAGAAGTGACAGAAAAATTGCAGCTGTTCTTCAAAGAAGAGGCTTCAGCTAATTTTGTCCTTGAGGCCATAGGTTTCTGCAAGAGATAACGGTAATTTTATTAGTAGTGAACTAGAACACGTACTTTAATGAGGATTTACTCTAGGAAAGTAAATTCTAAAAACATTCCATATAATTAAATGTTAAGTGCCTGTGGCAGTAATAATTATTAAATGAGCTAGCAGATTTGAATTGACCAAGGCAACTTTGTGGGATCTAGCCAATTTAGCCATCTTCTCAGATTATATTTCTTTTGAAATCTACTTTGATAGGCCCCAAGAAGTGAAATCATTGTACAATGCTTTGAATTCCAGAAAATGAAGAGGTTCGCAGTTTGATGTAAGGTTGAACAGGAGGAGGTGTCTCTATACCATCTCTGCTTTACATGCAACATTGTGCCTTGAATTCTACTGACCTTTTGGGAAGAATTTCTATTTTCCAGAAATAACCAGCCTTATTATAAGTCTGGAATGGTGACTCTGACGATATATTGGAGCCATTAATTAACATGTATTTTAGATGGCATACTGTAAGTCTTGCCATATAGGGTATGCTTTGAATAGATCGTTCAATATTTTTTTGACCACATGTATTCTGTGCCAACTTTTGTTGGCCACTAGGAGTAGACATTCTCTGTCAGTGAAAAAATCTTTTTGCACCAAGAAACCTTTTCTCTTTGTAGAAAAACGGGTGGATGGAAATCTGCCCTGTAATTGACCTTCCTTTATTATCTCCTTCAGATCTGAAAGCCCAGCTGTGGTGGCCGCAACCCCCAACATTCAGATGCCCAGTATCAGTTATGTGGGTCAGGTTGAAACAGAACCTGCAATCTTTTGCTATTTTGGAGGTTTACATTTATAGCATGCCTAGCGTATTTTATTGTGTCAAGGACTGTATTTCCTATGATGGTGGTTTGTAGTATGTGACCTGTAAACCACCATTCAGTTTTCTTTCTCTTCTGTGCCCTTCAGATTGTCAATTGAAAAGTCTTCTAAAAATGCCTTTAAAATACTTGTAATATGTATACATTCTCAAAGGACCACTAGGATTGGGAATATTTAAAACCTTTAAGTGCAGGTATCATTCATGGGTGGAATGTCTGCATCCTTAATCAAAATACGGTATGAACTCCGAGAGAATCTATTGACTCTGATTTAGGAAATATGTAGAGCAAATGGCATGTTTAGATAATTGGCTTACTTCTAATCAGTGTTACTTCACAGATGTTCGTGCACACATCTATGCTATCTGGTTTTCACATTAATCTGCATATTTAAATTATGTGTAAACATATATTTTGAGACATTGTAACCTCAACATTTATATTTTCTTTCAAAAGCATTTTCATTTTAATATATTTGATATTGTTCTGGGGCCAATAGTTGTTTTCTTACATATTTTATTCTAAACCTGCATAATGTAAATCAGGCCTATTCATAATGAAAAACAAAAAAAATATTAAATGCCTCAAATATCCTTATATTCAGAAGTAGAAAAATTTGCAATGATTCTATGAGAATGAGTTGGTTTGGTTTAATTTCTTGGCCAAACATTTCTAGCTTTTCATCTGTGGTCCCAGAGATGTGAGCAAGTGTTGCTTAGTGGCTATAAAACTCTGAATCCACTTGTTTAAATCTTGCCTTTTCAATTAAATCAGTAGACAATCTTGTCCAAATTTGTCTCATTTGTCTCATTATTGCAATTAGGGGTTAATATTGTCATGTGTAACATTGATCATTTGGAAGCACTGCATAAATGCTTTCTCCTGTTCCTGTTCCTCTGTATTTATTATTAAATTATGGTCCAGCCATGTGTTAGAATATGAATAATTCAGCCTTGTTTTTAAAAGTGTTATCTATCATAAATGTGCTAGCAAGTTACAAAATGGCAGAACAGCAAGAAGCTGTAAGACAAGAGAGATGCCACGTTATACATTCAAATAAGAGAAAAAAGTTTGTCTTCATAGGTGAGTTGAAAACATCATGGACATGGTCTGTGGAGGAAATTGAGGAGAAGTCACATATCTTTCTCCAGTGCAGCTTTAAAATAATAAGCAAAAAACTTTCCCCTGATAGCTGATTTTTAGAGAGTGACACAAAAGAATGTTGGAAAGAACATATTCTGAGAAAATCATCAAAAAACTGGAACCATGTTTTTGGTTTTTTGCTCCAAAACAGAAACTAAACATTTGGTTAGTAAGGGTAGCATGCTCATGTTCCTTTATAAACTTGGTGTGGATTTGAACCAAAAAAATATGTTCAGTTAAAACAACATTTCACTGGATTTTTTTGAGGTTCTAAGATTAAAATTTCTTGGTGACTGCAAATTGGTCAAAAATAGACAGATTAAATCATCCATGCAAGGATTGTTTTGGGTGAGAGGGGTGTATGTTTTTTTTTTTTACTTTTAACTGCCTTTTTACAACTGAAAGAACTTTTAAAAATCCAAGCCGCACAAATTATATTCACTAGTTTGTGCAAATATTCATTTGTTATCTTAAGGTACTCTGCCACATCTGAAAACTTCCATGGCCAAATAGGACTCTCTTATTAGTACTAATGAGCAGTAACTGTGCTATATATGCATATGTATATGCAGTGTGTGTGTGTGTGTGTGTGTATGATTACACTTTAACACTATTGAACAACATCTACCTGTCCCAGATCCTTGGAAAGGAATTGTTGGGTGATAAAAATGCTAATCTAGCCTAAACATCTGGCTGACTGTATGACCAACTATAAAAATAATAAATGTGTATGCTGCCTGGTTCTCAACTACTCTAGCAGGTCAACAAGAATCAGGCAAATAAATTTCAGTAAAACACAAAAATTAAAGGAAAAAATGACAAGCATGATGAAATGAGAGGTCTCCCTCTTCCGAATTGAAGACCTGGATGAAGAGCCAGCTTTACTATTATCACTGACCCGGGCCATAAATCAGGGCATACTCTTGATTTTATATTTGCACTATGGTGTGAAGACAATATTTGGAAGTGAAGAGGGTGGTAATAATTTCTTACTGAGGTCAGTTCTGAGAATCATTGTTACTCAGTGGTGTGCTACTTAATGTTTAACAACTGACTCGGCCTCTTCCATTACAGTATTCCAGAAAATGTAACAATTGATGCTCATAAATTGGTGTAAGCCACTTTTTTCTACTTGTAAATTATCTTGTTGATTCATTTTGATTTTTCAGCAGGCCCAGTATTGTTGAACTCAGTATTTTCCAGAGGTTCCATAAATTACAAATTGGGAGAGCAGTATTAAAGTGGTCCTGCTTGTATCTGCAGCTCACATTCAAAGAATAGTATTTTGACTTCATAGCAGTAAAGCTGTGGAGTTCCATAACCTCAGAAGTACTGGAGGTCTGAATATGAAGTGGTTGGTAACAGTTATCAGGAGATTTGGAGTGAAGTATCAGTAATATGCTGATACTATTTTATTCTGTTTACTTGTATCAACATAGGTGATGCTCTGAGCCAGTATCTGGAATCAATGGTGGGTTGGTTGGAGGCCAGTAAGCTGATGTTATATCTCAACAAAGCAGAGGCATTATGGACAGGCAAGTCTCTTGACATAGAATTAGTAAGGCTATATCATCTCAGGACTAAATGAGAAGTTGTATAATCTGGTTGGTACTCCTAGAACCATCACTGGCACTGGAAGCACAACTGGCTTTCATGGTAGCAAGAATTTTTTCCTAGTTTGATCTGGTATGCCAACTACTGGATAGAGATGGATAGAGATAACCTGGCCACTCTGATCCAAGCATTTGCCATCTAAACCTTGGATTATTGAAAGGTGTTTTGTATGGAATTCCATCTTGGAATCTATACTTCATGCAAAAAATGTATTTAACTTATTGTAAAATGTAAATGGCTCAAGGATGCAGACTGTCATTAAACCATGATATCTGTTTCTATTGGATTGAATTCAATATACATGTAATGATGCAGTATTAAAAAGTTTAGGATTTAGATGTCTAATGGAGGACCTACTGCTGCATTTGGGAGTGATGCATCTGCTAGCAATTAGCTATACAACAAACTGAAAGAGGGCATGCTCTAAAGAGGCACCCTAATTGTAGCTGGTGCCACTTCAGGAGGATCTGTACACACTATTGGTGTTGAGTCAACCTATGCTGCTGTTGCTTTGGTCAAATTTCTTATGAAAGTCCTTGTATTCTGTTGTAATTTGGCACTTTTATATTTTAAATATGACTTTTTAAGGAGGAATTGTATAATAAAGCCTTTAAAATTGTTTTAAGTTTTTGGTGAATACTTTTATCTCCTAATATGGTATTGCTTGAATTAATCTGTTACTACCACAGTTGTATAAGTAAATATGTTCATTTCTGAAATTATTTACAATTTTATATAAAAGGTATTTGCAACTTAATCTTTAGGTGGGTTCTCTAGATGGACTCCAAAAATATCAGCAGAAGTCAAGAACAGATATTACGCCTCTTGCTTAAATACTACTGTTCTTCCTTCAGCAAAATATAAAAATAATAGCAAGAAGGTTAAACTAACATAGTTATGTTTATAGCATAAAAGGGTGTTTTGTGGATGTGAACCATCAGAGGTTTGGGTACATAATTACACTATTGGAAGTTGTTTTTGTTCTTGATGTATCTTAGCTTTGAACAAATTTATCATTGTGTCAGATCCATGTTTCTGTCATTTCTTCAGTGGAAGAAGAAAAGGGGAGGGGGAGACTGATAAAGAAATCCTTTCTTGATGTAACCTGAATATATGTAATCTTATAACAAATTTGTATAATCTATACATGATACAATGGAGGGAGGAGACCCAGATGGCCAGAACCTATCACCTCTGAGAGGCATAAGCAGGAGATGAGAAGACCATAAAAATTCCACAGTGAGATGTGTCCTGGGAACCTCTGGAAAAGTTTGTTCTGAAAAGGGGGTTGGGGTAAATTAGGTATGCCCTGGGAAACTCTGAAAAAAATTGTTTCTACAAAAGGGGTATACTTGGCTAAAGTATTAACATACTAAAGAAATAACATACTGGCTAAAGTATTTCACTAAATACACATTGAGATAAGGGGAGGGGTTCTAAACTCCCTTATCTATCCCTGTATGCCTGAGAGACCTGCTTTGAACTCCTTCATGAATTGTCCCATCTCAATAAAGGATTCTTTTTAATATGTTCGGTTTTCAGAAGTTCATTCTTGTTAATTGAATGGGAAAAAGTTCTGTAGCCTGACATAAAGCAGCGTCGCCAATAGAGGTCAGCCCAGAGAGAAAAAAATTTTTAAAGAAAAAAAAAGAAAAGAAAGAAAACCTTTCACTTTACTGAGGGGATCCTGCAAAAGAAGAAAAATGTCTGAATACAGCAAAGAGCAAGGGGGAGCCGAATGCTGGAGAGAAACATCGACACTTACCCAGCCAGATACTGACCCGGTGCACCCCATCAAAGACAGCAAAGCTGCCTGCGAAACCTCCAACACCTATAGGCCACCGGGGCTTCGGTGTCGATAGGTGTAGGAAAAAGAGACAGCTGGGACGGAAGAACCAGAGGAGTAACCCTCACCCGGGGTAATCGTAAACCTGGGTGGAAATTGGAGCTGGAGGCCCTATCAGATCAGAAAGAATGGGGTGAGGAGCCATGGGCCGATGACCGAATGGAACAGTACATAAATCGCCTCGTGAGGGAAACCCTGGAGAACCTTGAGATGAGGGATGCACCAGGACAACAACACAGGAGACCAAGGGAACCAGCAAATGAGAAAACCTGAGCCGCCATCCCAGTTCCAGTGGAGATTGATTGGGCAGAGGTACAAGCCGAAGAACCAGCAGCCATACTAGGTACCCAACCCTTAAACGCCCCAGATCAGGGGATTAACTCTGGCCAACCCAGAGACATACAACTGCAGAGGAAGATTTTTTACCCTTGGGGGTAAAATTTGATGGAGACCCTCAGAAACTGGGATTTTTCCTGGCGCAAGTGCTCACCTACTTGCAAGAATATGGGCAGAATTTCCCAACCCAGGGGTCCCGAGTACAAGTCGTCACCCTGGCCCTCAGCTACAGAACTTTTTCCCATTCAATTAACAAGAATGGACTTCTGAAAACCAAACGTATCAAAAGGAATCCTTTATGGAGATGAGACAATTCATGTAGAAGTTCAAAGCATCGTCTAAAGTCTCTCAGGCATACAGGGATAGATAAGGGAGTTTAGAACCCCTCCCCTTATCTCCATGTGTATTTAGTGAAACAAAAGCCAGGATGTTAATTCCCCTCACTCCTTTTGTAGAAACAATCTTTCTCACAGTTTCCAGGGCATACCTAATTTCCCCCAACCCCCTTTTTAGAACAAACTTTTCCAGAAATACCCAGGACACATCTCACTGAGGAATTTTTGTGATTTTCTCATCTCCTGGTTGTGCCTCTCAGAGGTGATAGTTCTGGCCATCTGGCTTTTCTCCCTCCATTGTATCATGTGTAGGTTATACAAATTCGATATAAGATTAAATATATTCAGGTTACATTAAGAAAGGATTTCTTTATCAGTCTCCCCCCCTTTTCTTCTTCCACTGAAGAAATGACAGATACACTGATCTGACACATTGTGTAGCTAGATTTTAAAGAACAAAATATCAGTGATTTTACTGCACAACGGTTAAGTTTCTTTCAGTTTGAATAAGAATTGTGCATGAATAATTGCATAGCCATGAAAAAGTACTCCAAGACTCTTGGTTAATTTATAAATGCCTTCCTATATAGTTAATATGCTGTTCTCCTTTGTTTTGTTTTAGTTATTATAAGCAGCAAATGTCCCACTGTTACCATTCTTTTCCTTTTTATCTTCTGTTTTCCCTGTCTTTCTGTAAGTGACTTAACTGGTCCATTTTTTTTTCTCTATATCTGTGCCTGAGTGCAGATACACTATTGCACCCAACCACACTCGATGCTATTGTATATGAAAGATTTAGACCATCCTCTGAAAATGTTCACAATGAAATTATGCAAAAAATGTTTGAGGAAAAGGGCATTTGTTAACCCACCTTCCTTGTATTCCCTTATTGGCACCAGAGGGCTGCGTAATTTTGGCAGGGATTGGGAAAAAAAAATTAGACTGTTGCTTTGGCAGCTGCTCAGTATTGCTCCTAACTTAGACCTAATGCCTCTCCAAAGACAGTCCCTCTCTGCGGTCATATGAGGTTCCTGCTGGCTGGAGAAAAGGAGATTGGGAATAATATACCCTTTTCTGGTATGCCAGTGCAATATGTTCTCATTAGGTTGTTGCTCAGGATGCCAGGTCAAAAATTCACATGCAGGAGACTCAGTGGAAGTCTTGTTTTTGTTTTTTGTGGACAGTTTTACTTCTCAAGATAATGGGCAGTCTCTGATGTCCATTGGGATTTGTTAAAAGATATCCTGTCAAGAAATAAGCTGTTTTTAAATAACATTAATTACTTAGTTCTTCCAAGGTCTAGCTAAAATCCAATATGAATGGTTCAAAGAAGATTCAACCAAGTTTCTCTCTCGCTCTTCCTTTTAGACTTCTCAATTTCCTTTTCCCCTACCTGGCTTTATTTCAATTTACTTTTTTATTTAGCTTCTTCATCCTGATGTAATGTTCTTTAGCCAAAGGAAGAATACAGACCAGGAACATCAAGAGAGGAAAATTGGGAGCTGGCATGTATCTGTACTTTTTTTTAAAAAAGATGCAATGTTTTATGAAAATTCTAAAGGGCTAAACAGTTAACATCCAGTACGTTAACACATTTCCTAACTCAGTGCTGAAAATATTTAAGTGGAAAAATAAACATGAATAATTTCTTTCACATGATTATTTCTGAAAAAAGACTTTTTTTGAGAGAGAGGTGGTCTTCTAAAGTAGTATATTTCAGTGTGGAAAAGCTGTTTCAGTAGATAGCTCAGAATAAAAAAAAAATTTTTTAAAAAAATCCACATTTGGAACTGTTATCAATTTGACAAGAATTTGGAAAACTTTGAAAACTGTTTGTCCTCAGAATAATGGAGATCATGGGAATTGAAATATAACATGTCTCTTTGTGGAAGCTGCCCTGGGTCTTCTGCTCTCTTGCTTGTCATAGTCTAAACAGGTGGACTGCACGGAAACAAACTGCTCTGCTTCCATTTATTTTACTGAAAGCATATTGGTAACACTTTCAGTCTCTCAGGACGTGGAAATCCCATAATTTCTCCCATGAGCTGTTCAGAGCATCCAGAGATGGGAGGTGCTTCAGTCTCTTCTGGAAAGGCTGGGCTTTAAAACTCCGGGACGCTCCTCCTCCTCCATGGAACTCCTCCTCAGCGTCCCCCAGTTTTAGCTCAGCCTTCATGGTAAAGGCCCTGTCCCACTGCACTTACGGATGCAAAGAGGATGTAAAATGTTAAAAAAAGCTTGCCATCTGTTGGAAAATGCTATGCATCTGTTGTGTACTCTGTTGTGTTTCATATGCTCTATCCATCGAGCATCTGTCCACTGCGATTTCATCTGCGCAAGAAGTTTTGAGTTGCACAAAACTTTGTGAATGGATGAACTTTCCGCCGTGTACGATGTAAATCCACGACATACGAGCAACAAACGTTCTATGTCCATTTATCATCCGTTAAATGTCCACTGTATCCTCTCTGCATCCTCGCAACTCACATCCGCTGCAGCTGAAAATGGAGAAAGGGAGGAAACAAAAGGTACACAGAACGTCAACACAGTATTAGTAGCACGGAAATAGAAAGGATGCACAGTGAACCGTTTGCATCCGATATACATCTGCGCGGCATCCCCTTTCTTTCCTTTAGGCGTATGTGATGCATCCGCTTTATCCGCTATGCGTCTGCTTCGTAATTATCCCCTGGAACCCCTTTGGAGTTGTCATTTGCTTCCATCCGCTTTCATCCGCTAGGCTTTCTATGAACATCCGTTTAACATCCCCGCTACATACTACCCACATCTGTTCTTTTCCGTTCTTTTCCGTTCTGTTTATGCAAATTTTCACCACTTTTTGGAGCGGATGACAACGGATGAAGCCACCCCCGAAATTTTGCTCATCCGCTGTGTCCTTTATGCATATGTTTTGCGTCCATTGGCCAGTGGGACCGGGCCTTTAGAGGTTGTGCACTCTCTGACTGGAACGGCTTTGCTCAAATTCAGGTTGGATCTTTAAAACCCTTCACTAATTCGGTCTTTCAGGCTTTCCCCTCTATCTAGGTAAAAACCAACAGCTTTCCCTTAAGCCAATGTCACACTGCGCCAACGGATGCAAAGAGGATGTAAAACGGACAAAAAAGATTGCCATCCGTTGGTTAACGTGATGTACTCACTGCCTCCGTTTTGCTTCCTCTCTATCCTTCCAGCATCCATTTATTGATGTTTCATCCGCTCAGAAAGTTTTGAGCTGTCCAAAACTTTTGAGCGGAAAATGTATCCAATGCATCTGTTCTGCATCCTCTAGGCATACGGGGGACATCCGTTCTGCATCCATTACGCATCTGCTATATCTGCTAGGCATCCGCTGTGCATCCGCACAACTCAAATCCGTTCCAGCGGTAAACGGACGCAGGCTTAGTGGCTGAAGGCTCCAGACTAGTGGCTCTAAGAACCACTAGTCTTAAATTCCTGACATATAAGGTGGCCTTCCTAATTGCAATCACATCAGCTAGAAGAATTTCCAAATTGGCGGCATTGTCAATGCATAAGGACCTGTGCGTTTTCATGCGGACAGAGTGATTCTCCGTTTGGATCCATTGCTCACTCCTAAAGTAAATTCAGCCTTCCACAGAGCGCAGGAGTTGGTCCTTTCAACTTTCTGTCCGAAACCATCTCATAGGCTAGAACATCAATGGCATAGACTTGACATGTGAAGGGCCTTACGCATCTATCTAGACCGCACAGTGGCATTTTGAAAATCTGAGGCTCTATTTGTATCCTTCAACCCATCCACTTTAGGACAAAAGGTGTTGTCCGCGACCATCGGTAGGTGGTTGAGAGCCACCATAGCTAAAAGTTACGAATGCCAGTCCATCTCAGTTCCTAAGGACATTACAGCCCACTGAACGAGGAGTGCAGCAACGTCAGCAGCATGGGCCACACAGGGCCTCCATAGACGAATTTTGCGGAGCGGCAACTTGGGCTTCACCATCCCCCTTTGTCAGAAATTATAAAATTGATGTGTACGCCTCAGCGGATGCTTCATTTGGCAGAAGAGTCCTGCAGAGGGTCCACGGATTATAGGAGTGGATTTCATTCCAGACGGAGTCCCTCCCTAAGGACAGGCCAAGCTTTGGTATGTCCCATCTCTGGATGCTCTGAACAACTCAAGGGAGAAAGGGCTTTGGTAGTTACCTGATATGCCCGTTCTCTGTGAGCTGTTAAGAACATCCAGCCCCACCCATTTCTTTCCGTTTGGTGGGATTCCTTTCCAGTCAGGGATCTAGATCAGGTGATGAATTCTTTGGCTCTCAGTCTTCACAAAACTGGGGGACGCTGAGGAGGAGTTCCGAGGAGGAGGAGGAATGTCCCGGAGTTTTAAGCCCAGCCTTTCCAGAAGAGACTGAAGCACCTTCCATCTCTGGATGCTCTGAGCAGCTCACAGAGAATGGGCGTATCAGGGAAGTACCAATGCCCTTTTTTTATGGTCTAAACTGGAGCCATAGAAGCTGAAATAGCACTTGAATGTGTTCCAGCTTTTTTCATTGGCAATAACAAGTTACCACCTATTTACTCCAGCCTGTAATTTTGAATAATTCGTTGTTTTGTTGAACATAATTTACAATTTTATTGTCAAGCCTAGCACTCTATGAATAAACGGAAATCACAGGAATTTCTAAACTGCACAAGCAAGGTTATAGAATGGCATTTTTGTTTTACCCTTTAAGTGGAATACTTATGACTGTAAGAATCATAACCTGAACATTAGAGTCATTACTGATAAATAAAAGGTCAGAAAAACAAAATGTCATGAGCTTTGTTTTGGGGGCAGGATGGAGCTAACCAGACACAGAATTGCCAAATCATTTCATGGAATGGTTTGGTTTACATTTTTTTTAATTGAAACTGAATTGTGACTTGTGTTGTATAATGTGAAGCCTTCTTACAAGGAATAAGTAAATAATAAGCTGTCAACTTATTGAGGCGGGTAAAATGAGGACGCAGACTCTTGGGGGCAATATGCTGATTCTGTAAACCACTTAGAGAGGGCTGTAAAGCAATATGAAGCGGTATATAAGTCTAAGTGCTATTGCTAAGTGCTATTTTAGGGTTTCAACTCATTGAAGTTGTACAGTACTATTGTACAGTACTATAACAGAATATACTGGACTTTTAAATGTGTACCTTTCTCTGAAAAGAATAGAATTGTTGGAAAAAATCATAACATTAAAAGGAATACTGTATGGTGAGACTATCGTTATGATCTTTCGACCAGAACTAAAAACAATTTTCTTTTCATTTTGCAGTTATGCTGCAAAGGACCAAATTTCCTCCATGTACAAGCTTAATCATCTATATGGTTTTTTTAAATTAGTTTTTGGTGGGGGTGAAACTGAACAAAGAACAGATCACTGAAACAAGAAAACAATAAATTAGACATTCAAAAAACAAAATAAAACAGAGCATTCATCTCCCTTGAAGCTCTACAAGTATCAGAGAGACCAGGAAGTGCTTAAAACAAATATAGGTTGATTCTTATGGAACAATTCAGTGCCATGATTAATTCCTTTTTAAATTCATTTTGGAAGAGAGGAGAAACTTCTATTCAAGGGTAGAATACATGTACAGAAAAGGTCAATATAATTCCTGAACATATTCATTTAAAAGATAAGTCAACAACAGATAATATTAAAGATTATACTTGAAATGGTAAAGAACTTCTGTCAATTAAGATAGGCCCAATGTCTTAACCTACTTATCACTTTCCTGCATTTATTTTATTTTTTAGAACTCTTCCAAACCTCATCCTTTTTTATTTATTTGAAAGGCAAGCCTCAGATGAATGACCATTAACTCTTCCATATTGGTTTATTAGTAGATGTATTCTGAACTTTGTCACTCAATAAAACAATAATTATGAGCTGAAGTAACCTTCAGAATTAATTATGTTAATTATATGAGAATGTGCAGCTCGGACTAAGCTGCAAAATTTTGTTTTCTCAAGTTTTTCTTTACTGAATACCTTTTTCTTCTGATCTGTTAGAAAGCCTTTGCATTTGCTTCATTATTCATCCCATTTCATTTGAATACTTTTGTGCAGAAGACATTAATTGTCCTTAGTTTTTTCTTATTTTCTCATAAATAGTCGGCCATTTAGCCAGCACATCATTTTTTAATATAACACAATTGCTGATGTGTGTAATAGTAATGTCTAATTTCTGCCTATTTTTCTTATCCTTATTTTTTCTTCTTTTTCTGGCTATCCAATTGGCCATCCTTCTTTTCCCCTTTCAACAGCTACAATCCAAGTTCAAGACTGCTGTAGCTTTTATGAATAAATTCCAATATCTAGCATTTGATATTCCTATACTGTAAATGAATGGGGATTTTTTTAAAAAGGAAAAATAATTCATATATATGTATGTGTGTGTGTGTATGTATGTATGTATTGTTAAGATATGCAGCAGTTTAAATTTTGCTTAACATTCTGCCAGTTTCAGACATTGTTAACTTTAATTTTGTGGTTCATGTGAAAAGCGAAATTTAAACTGAAGTGTTTCTAGCTTTCTTGCTCATTCTTCTGAAGGGAGGAGAAAAATAATTGCCTATGAGGACATGAAACTCTTTTAGCATGTATTGCCTGAGTGCATAGATTGTTTGGCCAGAAATTAATAATCAAGAAACTATTACATGTAAAGCCTTAGGAAAACTTATTGCAGAAGATTATTAACTACGACCTGCCACAGAACTGAGTTAGAAAAATCAGTTAAATTCTTGCAAAGAATTATCCCAAAATGTTGTAAGTTACTGTTGCTACATTTACTGTTGTTACATACTGTTGCAACATTTAGTTGCAATATTGGCAACATTACAACTAAAAGTTATGTAACTTATGGGAGCTATAGTTGGCGATTGAAATTTAGAACAGTTGAATTCATTGGAGGCAAACCTCTCCCTTTGTTTCAGTTTCCCAAAAACAATATGCATATGACAAAACTGGCCCATCTTTTAGGACTGATGCAGTTTGGTAACTATAGAAATATGAAAGATGATCCAGAGACTTGGAAAAATTGGCCCCAACTGGGTTGCATGTATTTTACAAGGACCAAATAATAACATGCTTTCCTTAATATTGTTCTGCTTAAGAATTAGACTTAACACGAGGGATTCTCTCGATCAGTCTAATAAGGCATTCAGGCATGCCAAGTCATACCTAATAGCAATAGCAATAGCACTTATTCATAGTGCTTTACAGTCCTCTCTAAGTAGTTTACAAAGTCAGAATATTCCTCTGCAGTCTGGGTCTTCATTTTACTGACTTCAGAAGGATGGAAGGCTGAGCCAACCTTGAGCCTGTCAGAATCAAACTCCTGCAATACTGCATTCTAACCACTGTGCCACCCCAGCTCAATGAATATCCACTAGTTTAGACAAACTTTTGGCTCGTCAGTGCTGCCCATCTCTGTCCAAGTCATTCTTGGAGAATGGCAGTTGAATCTTACTGATATATTCTTACAGATAGTATCCCTTATCAAGGTAATATTTGGATAAATGTATTGTTGAATAGTTGAATAGATATTTGGAAAAATTCCAGATGACAAAAGGAAGAGCAAAAGTTAGTATGTTCTCAAGATGCCATTAAATAACGCTCAAGCTTAGTGTATTATTTTGGGTGCACAATAATATTCTGACATTCCAATTATTTGGACTGCAGTTTTATTGCCTTTTATTCTTTGCAAAAAGTCCTCTTTATGGGGATGTTATGTATTAATTCATGCATTAATTGTTCAGATGGGCTCTGCCACATCACTAGCAAAAGGGACATAATGCTGATTCTGGCATCAGTCATACTACTATTACTGTCACTTGGCCATTTTTATTTTCATACTCATATCGATATTGCTGGAAAAAAATTCAAGTGTAATGGAGTATATTGTTAGTTAACTTGAGTAAAAATTGTTCTGTCCAATAAATTCTTAGGGAAAAATGCCAGTGACCATATTTATATATAAATATAAGAGGTTTGTTTCCCTTCAAATGTAAACAATAGCACAATAATTTCATAATCAGTACCATGTGTCAACAGATGTAAGCAGAATTGGTCAGTAATTGAATGGGAGACCAAGATCAATAGGGTGATTGAGAATTTTAGAAAAAGCATCCTACAAGAAGGCAGTGGTTGAATTACATCAATATCATTAACAAGAAAACTACTAGGCTGTGTTCATACAATGACCTGAAAGTTAAGCCAAGCTTTTAGACTTTGCATTATATTGTATTAACACACTTAACACAGTTATGCATATTTTAAGGAAAACTGGTTTGAACATGTTTGATCTCTTTTGTGTAAATATTCATCTAAAATAGATGAATAACTTAGCACTTGTTCTTGGTTTCCATGACCTGATTTAGAATCTGAGCCTTCCCCACATAAACTTATTTACCGTATAATTTCCAGAAATCTCTGCACGTTACTGGTTTCTGGTCAGTGAGAAATCACTTTGGATGATTTGTTGGTACAATAAAGTTGTCACCTAATGAAGTTCAATTACTTTTATTAATCACACTGAATAAGTAAATCCAATGGAGGAGGAAGCCCATAAAAAAAGTAGGCTACTTCTGGTTATAAACAAATTTGACATATTTTTGAATTTTTCAAGATTTATATGCATAGTAGAGAAGCATCTACAGGAATTGTACTCTGAAAAGAGCTGCAATTAAGAACTAGAAAAATTAAGAAATATTTTTTGTTTTGATACTTGCCAGTTCAATAAAATTTTGACAATTAATTATGTAAAAGGGGTTGGATATAATATTAACTCTGAAACCAAACAGGAGATGCAAGAGATATTAAGATTGAAAATAGCAAGATCTGGCTATCAAGAAAAATATTTAGAAAGAACTCCTCCTGTGCATCCCTTTGCAAGTGGTAGTCAATGACTCAAAATATCACTGATTGTAAGCTCATCTACTGTGTTATCATCATGTGGTTTATTATGGAGCATATGCAGCTCACCAATGCACACTGACAAGCACAGAGATAACACATATGATACCATCCTGATTAGAGTCTCTTCGACTCACACATATGCAAACATGTAGGGCAGCACATATGCAGCTAACTTGATCAGTCCCTGAGGAAAATGTAAGACTATGCATACACATTATTACATTACAGAAAATAAAATAAGGCTGCAGATAAAAGTGTTAGAATTTCAACCATGGTCTGCATGCTTTTCCTAGCCTGCTTGCCCTATATAACTTCATTTTGCCACCAAATTGAATTTGGGAGGAGATGACTTTTATTTACTTGTTAGATTTAAATCCTTGCCTTTTCTCAGGATCTCAAGATAGCTTATATGGGGAGCTTTTTTCATTTTATCTCCACAACTTGACATCTTTAAAATTAGAACTTGGAAAAATTGACTGGCCTAAAGTTACTGAATAAACTTCCATGGTTAAGAGTAAATTTGAACCTGATCTTCATGGTGCCGGTCGAATACTTAACCATTGCACCATACTTTCTGCCTCCAGTTTATCTCTCTTATTCTAACTAGTGGGATGTTCCTAGTCCTCTTACTGAAGATGCCAAGATGACATTTATTTCCATGGTGATAAAAGAGTAATCCCCAGTGGAGAGACTTATATGCCATAAATCTAATGCGTGAAGTAAAAAATGACCTGGGGGAAAAGAGCTATTAGTAAATTATAAAAAATTAAGACAATGTATTATCTCGCTGTGTATCCTCATCATTATTATATTATTCCCATGCCTGTGTATACGTATAAAGAACCTGATGAACTCATTTCTGAAGAACTGGTAATGTTTGTAATTTTAGATGTCTTAAAGAAGGATTCAGCAAACAAATTACTTTTAGCTATAGTTACAGATCAAAGGAAATTTTATCAAACATCCCTTTGAATGGATTTTTTCAACTGAATCTCTAAAATTATTCAGATGAGTTGAATCAGTTTTGCAATTGGATAGATGTTTTACATATGCACATATAGATTTGTGGGTGAGATTTGTAGGTGAGAATTTGAATGATTTGATTTGATAATTCAAATCAACTATTTGGGTAACATCGTCTTGACACTTTGAACTAATAAACAATTTGAATTTAGCTGATTTTTAAAAAAAACCTAACTAGCCTAATTGGATTGGGGGGGGGGTTGCATATTCCTATTAAATGCGTTAGTCAAAATTCTGCCAAATTGTTATCTACTTTTATTATCAGATTCTAGGAAGATATAATTTAAATCCCCTTGAGATTGGGGAAGACTGATGTTGAAAAAAACCAATTAATTAACCTTTAATATATGATAGGGGCTGCAAGTAGGGAAATTACTTTTTATATATTGCATAAAAATAAAAACACCGTTTCTGCTGAGATGATGGGACATAGGATACAGGCTCATGTCATGTTCGCATGTGGGACTCCCAGTATCCAACAATGAGGAAAAGGCACTCTGCATATCTTTTAAAATATGGTTTCCTTCATGAACAATGGACTTTAATATTAAATATGATGCCAAGTTAAGCTTTAGCAAGCCCTGGCTTCCTGAAAATTGGTCTGGTGGCGCCACTGTTTTTAATGGACTTGTGGAAATACAGAAATGAGAAAGATGGTTGGACCTGCATTGCTCTTCTAGTGCACTCTCTGGTAAGGTTACCAGATGTCTGACAAAAGAAAGACATTCCCTCCTTTATGTCCTCTTGTCTTCTGTCCAGTGGGCATAGTCTTAGGATCAAATATCGTCTGGTTCTCTGAGTCTCTAGAAGCAGGGACTGTATTTGCAACAGTAGTAAATGAAACTTTTGTGTGTTGTGATCTTGTGAATTGTCTCTTTAGCCTAGATTTATGTAATTAATTTCCTCATTCCTGCAATCAGTTTCAATCTAGCACCTTCAAGCCTATGATCACTATAACCTCTAGATCACATTACTTGCCATACATTTGATGAAACTTGAAAAGAGCATTGTTGATTCTATATCATGCTAGCCTATGTTCTTGAAAATAAACATTTGTTGAAAAATAGAGGTAGTCCTCAACTTATGACCATAATTGAGCCCAAAATTTATGTTGCTAAGCGAAACATTGGTTGTGAGTTTTGCCCCATTTTAGGACTTTTCTTGGCATGGTTGTTAAGTGAACCACTGCAATTCTTAAGTTAGTAACATGGTTATTATGTGAATCTGGCTTCCCCGTTGACTTTGTTTGTCACAAAGTTGCAAAAGGTGAGCATGACTCTGGAACACTGCAACCCTCATGAATATGAGTCAATTTTCAAGCATCTGAATTTTGATCATGTGATCATGGGGATGCTGCGACAGTCGTAAGTGTGAAAAATGTGCCATTGTAATGTTGAATGGTCATTAAATGAAGTGTTGTAAGCTTTGGACAACCTGTACTGCAATTGAAAAGCCAAACTTTCTAATGATCGAAAAACTAATTTCTTTGAACGGAAAGCTAACAGCTGAGACTTCTTGGCCTTGCCGTTTTTTCTTCTATCAGCAGCGTTTTAAATCTCAATTAAAGCAGCAGCAGCAGAGGCTCTCCAGACGGCTCAGGCTTAACGCCGGTGATTCCGCTTCCCGCCCTTTTCAACAACTGCCTCAATTTTGCACCTAATCTCCACAGCCTCCATTTCTCGTTTGTTTCCCTTGTTGGGGACGAGAAAGTAATTGCCTCAGCCTCCATTTCTTGCTGGTTTCCCTTGCGGAGGACTGAGACATTAAAGTTCCATTGTGCCTTCCCTGGGTTTAGCTATTCCTCTGCCTAACGTGGAACTAAACAACTACCCACTTTACAGGCATTTCTCTGTATTTGCCTTTGGATCATTTACTCAATTGGAAATTGCGATTGACAGTTATATTGCGGGGCGTTTGTCTCTGACAGGCAAGGAGTCACATCAGAGCCTGTAATAGCTGGTTTCCCTTGCTGGGGACAAGGGATCCGGAATCCTTCTATCACTTGGAGCGCTTGGGGGTTTCCCTTGCTGGGGACCCTTATTACTGTTCACCATTTAATCTCTTATGCCCATAAATATACAGCCGTACTTTCCTGGAGGAGAGTTCTGATTTCAACTGCAGGGGATATCATTTTCAATATCAATAATAATCATAATAATTAAAAAATAATTAAAAAATAAAATTGATATTCAGAAGCAAGACAATCCATCATACAAAATGGAATGTGACATCGCTTTCAGCTCCAAGCCAAGTAAGCCCCGTGACAAGCCTGTGGGCCCCCAAAAGACCTCTAAGGCAGCAGATAAAGATGCCCATAGAAGGCAACTAGCATTGGAAAGACAATTGCAAAAACAAGCCAGGGAGGCAGACAAGAGGACCATGACTGATCAGAACCCAAACCCATTGATGGATGCCTTGGACTTATCTACCCAGCTCAGACAGGCTGTTCCTAGACAACCCCCCATAGGCACATCTCCTCCATTGAGCACTGGCTGGCCATTTCCTGAGGCAACCTTCACCCCTACGGCCGCTGGCCTAAGACAGGAGGAGGTTTTACCTGAGTCTATTCCCATTGAGATAAGGCAATGGATGGAAATGACGATTCAAAGGAGCATTGCAGCTGGAGTTCAGCAATCCATCTGGACCAGACACTTATCGACCACTTTGGATGCGGGATCCTTGTCCACCTGCTCCTTTGGGCATACCCAACAACAACAATCGCAGGTATTCCACAATATTCCTAACATACCGGCCCAGGGCCTTTGGGAGGAGGTGGACTTTGAGGACCAAGAGGTTTCCATGCCGGAGGGGTCGATCCATCAGATGGACTGGGAGCTGTCAGAGGCGGACCCGCTAGAATGGGGAATGTCGGATGATGAGGGCCTCATTCCAGACCAACCTACCTTTTCTGGCCTTTTTCGTCCACACTTCTTTAAATCTTTATTGTTCAAAGCAAAGAACACTGCTAAACGAGGTACATCAGACCCTCATCCACTACCAACAGGGTCTCAGGACGAATCCCAGGACCTAATATTCTTGTAATCGACTAACAAGGTGGAAACTATCCTGTCCCTTGTATGTTTGCTGAATTAGTACAAAATCACTGGGCATAAGCAGCATCATACCCAGCCCCAACAGGGTACGATAAGCGATATTTTAATTTGGCTCCAGAGTTTGCAAATTCTCTCAAAACGCCTGAGGTGGATGAACCCATTGTGGCACTGGCCTCTTCTTCCACCTTCCCTCATGAGGCCGAGGAAGCCCTGAGACTGGAAGAAAAGAGGGCAGAGTTAGCACTCCGTAGGGCGCACGTTTCTGATGCTTGGGCCATTAAGGCAGCAACAGCTGCATCCTTTTTTACACGTTCCTCTCTCCATTGGCTCTCCCACCTGAGGCATTTATTGCCGGCATCAAACGTCAGAGCTTGCCAGGACATAGCTAAAATTATGGCTGCTGCAGAGTTCTCCGCCGATGCCACATTTAATGCAGTCAAATTCTCGTCTAGGGCCATAGCATCTCACGTTTCAGCACGAAGACTGCTGTGGCTCCAACATTGGCAGGAGGATACCAAACATAAATGTAAGTTGGCATCAGCCCCAATATCGGGGGATAAATTATTTGGCAGTGTCTTGGAGCCCCTCCTTATAGAAAATAGAAACAAGAAAAAAGTGCTTCCCCCTCTTTTTCGTAGGTCTGAACACAGAACGCCCCAGTCCTTTCGAAGGGGTTCCTTTCGATCCTAATATCAGGGCCCCTACGTTCCCAGATCTCAGAGAACATCAGGCTACAGGCCCAGTTTTAGACAAGATAGGCCGGAATCTTCCGATAGAGGTCAGCGGGGAAGCCAAAATAAGAGAAACCCCAGAGGCACTAGAGGCCGATTCTTTCGTCGCCCCAAGTGAGCCCTTAAAAGCAGTTCCCTTTGGAGGGCAGTTAAAACTGTTTGCCAATCAATGGGACAGCTCCATCTCTGATGCGTGGGTCAAGGATACTATTAGGTTTGGCTTGGCGCTGGAGTTTCAATCCTCCCCCCCGAACTTTTTCATTAGTAGCCCTAGGTCCACGGACCCCATTAAGAGGGCATTGATGCAGGAGGCTATCAATCACCTTCTGTATATTCGGACCATTAGAGAGGTCCCATCTGAACAGCGGGGTCAAGGCTGTTGCTCTCTATTGTTCATGGTCCCAAAGAGTTCGGGGGGCTGGAGGGCAATTCTGGACCTCAAGCGTTTGAACAAATCCTTGGTCTATCAAAAATTCAAGATGACCACTCTCCAGTCAATTCTGCTTAGCATCAGAGAGAACGATATCATGATCTCACAGAAGCTTATCGACATATGCCAATCAGACCTGCCCACTACAGATATCTTAGATTTTGCTATGGTAATCGCCACTACAAATATATTGCCCTGCCATTCGGTCTGGCTTCAGCCCCGAGGACTTTTACCAAGGTCCTCACGGCGTTGGCTGCCTCGCTCAGGATCAAATCTGTCCGCTTACAATTTATCTGCATGATATTTTAATTTTGTCATCTTCTAGAAATCAAGCAAAATTGGATACCAAGTTTACTCTGGAGACCCTTCAGGGTCATGGCTTTTCCATAAATTGGGATAAAAGCCACTTGAACCCCTCAACTAGGCTAGTTCATTTGGGGGCAGTGATAGATACCGTGGAGGGTAAGGTCTTTCTCTCTCAGGACAGGTTAAACAGTATTCAGTCTTTGGCCAAAGAGATCAGGGCCTTAAAGAGGTTTTCCCTGGCAGTTCTGTCTCAACTGTTAGGGAAACTGATTTCTTATATTTCCATAGTGCCTTGGGCTCAATTCCATTCTAGAGAGCTGCAATGGTTCCTGCTACCTTTGCACCTGGCCTTACTCAGTTTTCTACCCCTTTTCCATTCACGCTACATTCTGGTCTTGACAGACATTACCACAATGAAGGCCCATGTAAACAGACAGGGCGGTACTTATTCCAAACTTCTGATACTGGAGACGACCAAGTTGTTCAAATGGGCCAAGGCCAATCTGTCTTCGATCAAGGCGGAACACATAGCAGGGGCATTAAACACACAAGCAGACTGGCTCAGCAGGGCCACGATAGATCAGGCAGAGTGGTGCATCCACCTGTCTGTCTTCCAGGAAGCTATGTGGAGGTTTGGGCACCCGGTAGTCGATCTATTTGCCTCTCCTCTCAACACCCAATTGCTCCGCTATATCTCAAGGTACCCAACTCAGGGGGCAGAGGCTGTCAATGTCCTGCAATGTCAGTGACCCCCCGGGCTTCTATATGCGTTTCCTCCACTCCCGGTAAATACCCAGGTTGATCCAGAAGTTATTGCAGGAATGAGCGGGATTTATATTGGTCGCCCCTTACTGGCCCAGGTGAACGTGGTTCACAGATTTACAGGACCTGTTGAGAGAACATCCTTGGAGAATTCCACCATCGAAGGTTTCCCTCTCCCAAGAGCCGATACTCCACCCGAACCCACAATGGCTCAGTCTAGCCATATGGAGGTTGAGCGGTGCCATTTAAGGGCCCAACAAATTTCAGAGGATGCTATTGTCACGATTCAAGCATCCAGACGGGCATCAACAAATCGTATATACGAGACCACATGGTTAGCCTTTTGTCGCTGGTGCCAGGGGTCTAGGATTGACCCAACTGCTCCATCAATAGGTCAATTATTGGGCTTTTTACAGGAGGGGTTGAACAAGGGCCTATCTCCAAATACGTTACGTGGTGGTGGCTTTAGCCTCGGTGATAACCTGGGGGGACCTTCGTTCCATAGCACACCATCCACATGTCTGCAGTTTTCTCAAGGATGCCACAAACTTACGACCTCCTGTAATTCACCGCTATCCCACCTGGGATCTCAACAAGGTGTTAACCTCTCTTACAACTGGCCCGTTTCAGTCTCTAGGAACCACTAGTCTTAAATTCCTGACATATAAGGTGGCGTTCCTAATTGCAATCACATCAGCGAGAAGAATTTCCGAATTGGCGGCATTGTCAATGCATAAGGACCTGTGCGTTTTCATGCGGACAGAGTGATTCTCCGTTTGGATCCATTGCTCACTCCTAAAGTAAATTCAGCCTTCCACAGAGCACAGGAGTTGGTCCTTTCAACTTTCTGTCCGAAACCATCTCATAGGCTGGAACATCAATGGCATAGACTTGATGTGCAAAGGGCTTTATGCATCTATCTAGACCACACAGTGGCATTTCGAAAATCTGAGGCTCTATTTGTATCCTTCAACCCATCCACTTTAGGACAAAAGGTGTCATCCACGACCATCGGTAGGTGGTTGAGAGCCACCATAGCTAAAAGTTACAAATACCAGTCCATCTCAGTTCCTAAGGACATTACAGCCCACTCAATGAGGAGTGCAGCAACATCAGCAGCATGGGCCACACAGGCCTCCAGAGATGAAATTTGCAGAGCGGCAACTTGGGCTTCACCATCCCCCTTTGTCAGAAATTATAAAATTGATGTGTACGCCTCAGCAGATGCTTCATTTGGCAGAAGAGCTCTGCAGAGGGTCCACGGTTTATAGGAGTGGATTTCATTCCAGACAGAGTCCCTCCCTAAGGACAGGCCAAGCTTTGGTATGTCCCATCTCTGGATGCTCTGAACAGCTCAGGGGAGAAAGGGCTTTGGTAGTTACCTGATATGCCCGTTCTCTGTGAGCTGTTAAGAACATCCAGCCCCACCCATTTCTTTCCGTTTGGTGGGATTCCTTTCCAGTCAGGGATCTAGATCAGGTGATGAATTCCGGACTTTGGCTCTCAGTCTTTGCAAAACTGGGGGATTCTGAGGAGGAGTTCTGTGGAGGAGGAGGAGTGTCCCGGAGTTTTAAGCCCAGCCTTTCCAGAAAAGACTGAAGCACCTCCCATCCTTGGATGCTCTGAACAGCTCACGGAGAATGGGCGTATCAGGTAAGTACCAACGCCCTTTCTCTTTCTCAAGCTCTACCAGAAATGAGTCTTTGTGAGACATGTCATGCCGGCACAGCCTCTTGAAGCAGGATGCCTTGCAGGGTCCCAAAGACTCAATTCTGGTGGAGTTGGGGGAAAGACTTTTCCTTGTGTGCAGCCAAAAGCAGAAGAAAGAAATTGAAAGAAGCAGCCCGGTTTCCAGGCAAGGTGCATGGGATGGGTGAAGCAAGTTTCCCCTTCCGCCATTTCCCCCCTCCCCTCACTACCTTGTGTTCTTCACAATGCAAGCAACGCAAGCCTTGTGTTCCCACGGGCCATGTGGGTGGTGCCGACTTGTATTCCTGCGCAGCCTGGATTAATTGCTTTAGGGGGGGTGCTTTGTGGGTGACATTTCTCTGCAGACCACCAAAATTTTCTCGTGGACCACCAGTGGTCCCCCGCCCACTGGTTGGGAACTACTGCTTTAGAACATTGCAGAGGTAATTTGCAGAGCCCCATTGTAGAACTCTCCTGCCTACCCTCCATTAACAGTTAAATTTTTAAAAAAAATCAATGTTCTTTCATGCCTTCTCTTTTGACCCAAAGGATGTGATGCAGGCTCAAGGGATTTTTTTTACAAACGTTACTGAGTCCTAAAACATTACCAGAATAAAGAAAAACATAATTTGATTCTCTTTGTCTCATGGAGTCAACAGAAGACGTCAATTGGCCACAAACATTAAGAAAAAGATAGGTAGCTAAATGGCGGGAAAAGGCCATGCTGGCTAAGAGGAAATGGGAATGTAATTCCCACACATCAGGGGGCATAGGTCGGGGGAAGCTGATGTAATAATAAGAAGTAATCCTTCTTTCAGCTGGCCTGGGAAATAAAGCCCTAATTTTTTTCATCATCCGGAAGTACAGGACTAATTACAGCAAAGAATGGTTTGTGCTGCTATTGAGGCAGGACTTGGCCATTTGACCCTTGGTTTGGTATGTTTTGAAACATTGTAATTAGAAGCTAAGAAACAAAATGGGGCCTTTGGTTTTACAGTCCCATCCACTCCTTCAATATTGCCCTTGACTTGCTCAGCAAGGCCTGGTACACTCCCCAGTGTTAACAGAATTGTTCCTTTCCTAGTCTGTAAATAGATCTGGACAGGAGGCAAGGGTGCATTTGAAGAGTCCTCATTGTCCCCTTTATTGACCAAACAGCACAACACTCAATAATCCTGGTTATATTTTCTCCACCCCACCCTCAATTTTGCAATCTCTTTCTAGGGGATCTAACTTTTTAGCTGTTTTACCTGGCATAATGATTAAGGAGCAAAACTGTTGCATCTTGTATTATAAGGTGGTTTTTACTGGATAACAGTTCTCTCCATGTGTTTCTGGGACATTTGCCTTTTCACACACATACACAAACACACACACACACACACACCAATAGGGTCCCTGTTGTTGTGGAGATGAGGCCTTTTGCTACTGCCTTCCTCCGAGGATCCAGTCTAATCGATAGTACTGTACTCACCTCCCAAAAAGCTTGAATGTCTGAAGGTATTCTTGCTAAAGAAAGCTATTCCTGTTTTGATTTATGACTTCTTAAATTTTGCTGTCATTACTGGGCTCTTAAAAGTGCACAGTAGCAGAAAAACATCATTTTATAAATAGGTTCTTTTAGAACACATTTTAGCTTGTACATTCCTTCCAGGTATTACTTTATATATGGTTATCAAGAATGAATTGTCTGGTTTTCAAAATCCATCATTCTTTGCTGTTTGATTTTTAAGATATTGAGGCAGTAATGTTGAATGAATTTCAGTAACAAATTAGTGGAGAAGTCATAAGAGAGTAAGCTTGCATTTTCATAAGAGAGTAAGCTTGCATTTTTCCAATAAAATAATTTGTTGAGGACTTAGTGCACCTGATTTTTTTTGTAGAGTCTTAATACTGCATCATTTGTTTGAATATTTTAGAACTGAGGGGAAGAAAGTAGATGAAGGAGTTACAATATATGAAAATATACTGAAACAAGTTAGGATGTAGTCTTAAACATCGCTTTTGTGAAAGTCAGCCTCCTTGAATTTGACTGAGTTTAGTCAAGATCAGAAATATATAGGACTCTATTTCTTAAGGTCTTCAGAATGGCTGTGCAAAACATTCAGAAGGGCACTTCACAGTGGATCTTAATGTGAAAAAGGACTTGTTCTCAAGCTGCTAAAATAGCCATACAGGTAGTCTTTGACTTATAACAGTTCATTTAGTGACTTTCAAAGTTACAACTGCACTGAAAAAAGTGAGTTATGAATGTTTTTCACACTTAGGACCGTTACAGCATCCCCATGGCCACGTGGTCAAAATTCTGATTCTTGGCAACTAACTCATATTTATGACAGTTGCATTGTCTAGTGATCACTTTTGTGTCCTTCTAACAAGCAAAGTCCATGGGGAAGCCAGATTCATTTAACAACTGTGTGACTAACTTAACAAGTACAGTGATACACTTAATACCTTTGTCAAGAAAGGTCATAAAATGGGGCAAAGTTCACTTTACAACTGTCTCACTTAGCAAAAGAAATTTTGGGCTCAATTGTGGTCGTACATCAATGACTATCTGTATTTCCCAGAACTTTGGTAGCCCAGTTGTTTGCACACATGTGTTCATCAATACTTTTTTCAGCTTTTAGCAAATGTTTGTGCCCAATTATGCATAGGGAGAGGAATTTGTGCCAAATTCTGTATCAAGCCTTCCAAGGGACAGTGCAGCCCTGGAACCAGGAGTGGGTTTCTACCAGTTCTGTCCATCTCTGTAGAACCGGTAGCTCTGAAGAGCAGCAGACATAGAACCGATTCTATGTCTGCTGATGTTTTTGCCCATCTGTCCACCCGGGCTCTGACCTGACCTTTATTTCCTGATTTTTCAACTTCAGCTGCTGAACGAGTCACAGCTGCAGTTTAAAAAGCAGGAAAAGAGCGCTGTTTCAAAGGCTGCATCTCTTCACACAGCATGCTGATGACAATTTACAGACATGCAGGGAAGCTCATATATCCTGAACCAGTAGTTAACCCTGTCGTATCTCACCCCTACTTAGAACCTAGTTGAACCTTCAGGGAAGATACAAAAAAGTAGCCTCAAGATTGCATCCATTTCTCCAAACAATCAACTTGATTGTTACACAGAAGATTTGATTCACAGAAGATTTGACTGACTTAGTGGCTGATTTGGCTAAGCGTTTTGTAGGAATAGACTGACTTAGTTACGCATGTTGTTTATTTTATTTAATTTGTAAGGCCACTTGACTTCACTATGACTTTGCAGTCATCTAATAATTTAATTTAAAAATATGAAATATAAAAAATACTCCAAAAAAACCCCACAAACTTTAAAAAGAGATATATAACAAACAAGAGGCCCATCACCCATTCTAGCAAAGGCCTGGGAATGAGGCAGGTTTAAAGAGCTCATTTGAACAAGATCTGTTACAATCTCTGGGGGTGGGAGGGAATGTTGTTCCAGAGGACAAGCCACCCTTCCTAGGTCTCATCAGATGACATTGTTTCGTAGCATGCCAATTCTGACTGATCATATAGGCTGCACAGTAATTTCTCAGGACTCAGATGTTGAATCTCTTAAAGGCAGAGGTGGTATTCAATAGGTTCTGACCAGTTCTGGGGAACCAGTAGTGGAAATTTTGAGTAGTTCAGAGAACCAGCAAATGCCACCTCTGACAGGAGATTTTACAGTACCTTCCCCTGCCACGCCTATCAAGCCACACCACAGAATCAGTAAAACATTTGAATCCCACCACTGGAAAAAGGTACTCTACTGAACCTGTGGAATGTCACACTAAGGAGACACCAAGCCAAGAATCTCACAAGGCTGATCAAAAACAAATATCACAGGGACAGGTGGAACAGTCAGAGGAGGATAATATAAGGCTTCCCAGCCCTCTTATCCAACAAGATATTTCATTTAAAGCTACATAAGGAGACCTTGTGAATCTTATTCAATCTGCAGGCTAGAAGTTCCTTGTGTCTTATTTGAATTAACCTGACAGCATTCCTATTTTCTCTGTATCATTGGAGCAGCTACTGTATAAATCACTTCTAGCATTAGTATCTTGTGTGAAAATCTTGCTCAGCCGTGAGCCTCTTACCTTCTATTTTTAGTATTTATGCTGTCAGACAATTCCCATGGTTACCATTCACTAAAGTTGTAGATTATATTCTTACAATAGAAGGACATTGGCTCTATGGTTTTTAGTAGAATGGGAATTTATGGAGAATTTTAAAAGAGAGGAAACATATGTCTCTTGGTATTATAACATCATGACAACTAATATTCTATCCAGAGATATTCTACAGCTATAAAAGTGGTTTTTTTCCCTTAATACTTTCAAAAGAGTATATAATATTTAAAGTAACTGCTTTTGCATCTCTACATCAAGATCTGTCTCCTAGACACCAGATCTGGAGGTTCTGAATTATTTATTTTATAGGATAGGGGATGCCAATGGGGAGTAGGAGTTCCTATGGCTTCTCTCCCAAAAGCTTTTCATCCATTTCTGATCTCACCTGGTTTCAGAGATGGAATGTGGTATACATTAACACATATAGGACATGATGGTTTGCCCACCTTCCGCCCAGGAGAAGTCCTAAATCATTGCTATACCCTTCCTGCAACTCCTGAGTAGAGCTGGTTAGGCAGGTTACTACCAGCAATTTTACTATTGCAAAGTTATTGATGTCATTAGTTTACATCGAGAAAGTAGATGGTAATCCTATTCCTTCACTATCTTGACCTTTGAGAGAACTGGGTGCTAAAAGTAAGCCTCTTTCCCAGAATGCCAACACTGGGAAGGATGTTGCCAGAACAACATCTTTCAACAAAATTCATACCCATACAACTTTACCAAAAAGTCTCTGACTATTCAAATCACTACAGTGTAACAAACACAAATCATGAAAAAAATAACAGTACGATACATCCAAAAAACTCAGAAGTCACAAACGGATAACTACACACATCACCCAAACCAAATAAAGCCTTTCAAAATATTGTAAATAAATCAAAAGACCCAGTAGTCCAAGAAGAAAAAAATCAGGAATCACCAACAAGTAGTATAAGGACTGTAATAGTTCCATGCAGAAAAGACAGACAGAAGACTAGTCAAATGCACCCATGAACACCAATTACCAATCAGAAGATATAATAAAAACTCAGTCTCATGGACAGACTCAACCATAGATGAGTGGGAATTTCTGAGCATCCTAGATCAAGCCTAAATCCAAAACACTAAGGCATTTCTGGAAGTTTGGCATTCAGATAAATCCTCCATTAATAGACATATAAAAATAAAACACATTTACATGCAGGGGTGGGATTCAAATTTCTTAACAACCAGTTCTGTGGGTGTGGACTAATTTGTGGGTATGGCTTGGTGGTCATGTATGGTGGCTGGACTTGTATGTAAATACTGTAAATATTTATGTAAATATTGAGTTTTTTATTTAAAAATATCTGTTTTTACCAAAAATCAGGCAAAGCAGGCAGGGAGATTGAGTTGCTCGCAGTATGGCAGATTTACTAAGATATCTACTTTTCTGCAATCTGCTGCCTGAGTCTGCACTGAAAAATAGAAGCTTCAGTCCTAAGGAAGGTTCAGCTGTGTTCTCAGGCCATTTCTCTCCCCCCCCCCCCCCCGCCGCAACCCTCTAAATACCATCTCTGACTGGGACTCTCAGGGAATACTCCTGGGCAAAAGCAAAGCAGTACAACAATGATTTACATTAGCTAGAAAGCAAGAAATCCAACAATTTCCTGCTTTTTAGCTAATCTAAATCTCCAAGCACAATAGATAGTTGAAACAGCTGATCATCGGGAAAAAAAGACGAAAAATAGGAACTTTCCAAAAATTAGGCGAAGGCACAACACAGGCAAGTTGGATGGCGCGCATGCCAGGTAAGGAGTGACTGGGTGGGGCGGGGCCAGCCAGTGGTCCGATTTGCTGGTTCTCCAAACTGTGCAGAATCGTAACAACCGATTCCATAGAACCGGTCCAACCAGGTAGAATCCCATCCCTGTTTTCACGCCATTTAAAAGAGACAATAAAAAAAGGAAGAAGGGAACAAGAAGACCAGAACATACCCTCTCTAGCCTACAACCAGACAAGCAAAAATTAACATCAAACAAATAATCCAGCAGAAAACAATATCGTAATCAAGAAACTATCAAGGAGAAAACCATAAACCCACCAACATTGACAGAGCAAGCTATTGTAAGAGCCACTCATCACACACACCAACAATTGTAGAGCAAGCCTCACACTCACTAGCATTGATATAACCCTAGTTGAATAATGAAATCTTTGCAGGCAAACATTCTAGCTCAGAGAAAACCAAGGACTCCAGAAAAAAGTTAGAGCAAATTTGTTAAGTTTTTAGTACTCATGAAATGAAACAATATTTATGGCAATAGGTACAATTTATGAACATTTTGTTTTTATAAAGAGCAATTAACTTCTGGAATTTTGTTTAGTATTTCTTGGTCTTTACTGTAGGGATTTGTAGATACTTCTTATACAGCGCAGAATCCTATTTAAAGATTAAGGATTAAGATGGGGCGGCTATATAAAGTGAGAAAGAATAGAAAGCAGGGACCTGAAGTTTCAAGCACCCTGGTCATTTAGGCACCGTTTTCTTTTTTGTGGTAATTATAGTTCTACTTGAGTTGTAATTACTTTAAAAGATTAATCTGTACATATATATGAAACATGCATGTTTTGTAAAATCTTTGTTTTATTTTATCTATACATGGGACCTGGATAAACTAGCAGCTGTGGACATATAGAGTAGCCATCTTCCAATGAAATCAATATTATGCTACATTTTATGGAAATGGATCATGTCTAGAAAGGAGTTTCCCAGCTGTTGTATATTGTTTTTTTAGAATTCCCTTCCAAAATATTGTGAGAGGTTTGGAAGAAAAGAGTATTGTTTTAGCTTTCAAATTAATGCAAATGGTGGTTGACATTTCAGAAGGTTTCTAGACAATCTGACTGATCTGAACTTTAGCCCAGATGTTGAGCACTGTGTACAGAGACTGCTGAGAATGACAAAATTAATAAGCATATTCATCATCAGATAAATTACTTACTTGAAAGACAGCCCTTTTAAATTTCAATGGAGTCTTATAAGCATATTTAGCTCTGTAGAAAATGTTCATAAGACAGCATGTATAAAATAATAAAAAGAGTTCATGGGAAAAATGTGTGATGTGCTGTCATTGACTTCTGGTGAGATTGTTACTCTTTGCACAGCAACTCTGAACCTTTTGTTTAGAGGATATAAGAAAGAGAGGCAGAAGTAAATATGGAAACAAAAAGTTATTAGTTCTTTCAAACAGTGGAAGGAGCAGAAAGAACATTCAGTTTATTTTAAACAGATCTGTTATGCTTAAACTTGAGTTTTCATTATACATGAACTTCCCTAGTATCAGCAATCATATATCATATATCATAGCATCATATTAAGCTGGAATTTTGATGAGGTTTGTACTCAATGGTTTCTCAAATAGGAAAATCAATGTAACAATGGAATGAAAATATTTTAATTCTTAGTTCATATTTATTGAGGAAAGGGAGGAGCCATTGGCTTGCTTCTCTTCCCAGAATAACATGTATATTTCAACATGATAGCAACTTCTCTCTCATAGCTCTCAGAAACCGCTTTTTGCAATGTAACTCCATCAGAGATGAATATTGAAATAATATTGTATATCATTCTAAACCCAATAAAGATGTTTACTTTTTACATCAGAATCATATGAGTGCAGCTACATCTCATACATCTCAAAAGACACACCAGATGAGATCAACATGGTTGCACAAAGAACTATCTGACAAACTGAGGGACAAAAAAGACAAGTACAAAAATTGGAACCAGGGACGTATAACTAACACAGAATATCCAGAATCTGTAGGGATGGTATCAGGAAGGCTCTGAATGAGCTAAGACTTGCAACAAATGCCAAAAATGTTCCTTTCAATGTGTAAGGAACAAGAAAAAAAGTCAAGGAAATAATCAGTCACTAACAGAAGAAGATGGCAAAAAGGTAACAGGCAGCAGGGAGAACACAGAACTGCTTAATGGCTTTTTTGCATCTATCTTTATTTAAAAACAAAGAATACCCCAACCTATCATAAGCAGCACAGTGGCAGACAGAACAGGAATGCAGATCAAAAAAGATAAGAAATTGGTAAAACAGCACATATTCACTTTAGCCAACTTCAAATTACCAGGACCAGTTGGTTTACATCTCAGGATACTGAAGGAGTTGGCAGATGTGATCTCAAACCACTGAACAAAATATTTTAGAGCTCCTGAAACACAGGGGAACTTCTGGAGGAATGGAAAAGAGCTGATGTGATTCAAATCTTCAAGAAGGGGAAAAAGACGGATCCAGGAAACTACAGATAAATCAGCTTGACAGCAATATCTATGGAAATTCTGGAAAAGATAATCAAAACAGCAGCTTTGTGAGTATTTAAAGTATAAATGAACAAAATGATCACTAGAAGCCAGCATGGGTTTTATTAAAAATAAACTGTGCCAAAGAAACATTGCCATTTTTTATAAAGTGACTAAATTAGTGATTGAGGAAAATGATACCAATATGGTTTACTTGGATGCCAGTAAGTTATTTGACAAAGTAGACCATAGCTAATATTTCTTGATAAGAACAATATGGGATAAACAATATCACCACCAGATGGATCCGCAGTTTACTGACCAACTGCACTGGGCATAAAGTCCTCAATAGAACTACAGGAAGCTTTTGACTTATTGCTACAATTGAGCCCAAAATTTCAGTGGCTAAGAAAGACAGTTGTTAAGTGAGTTTTGCACCCCACCTTTATGACTTTTCTTGCCACAGGTTCTTAAGTGTATGACTGCAGTTGTTAAGCTAATAATATAGTTAAGTGGCTCTGGCTTCTACATTGGCTTTGCTTGTCAGGAAGTCACAAAAGACACTGCAACTGTCATAAATATATGTCAGTTGCAAAGCATCGGAATTTTGATCACATGACCATGGGTATGCTTCAACAGCTGTGTGAAAAATGGTCATGTCACTTTTTCAGTGCTGTTGTAATTTTGAATGGTCACTAAATGAATGGTTGTAAGCAGGGGTGGGATTCTATCAGTTCACACCTATTTACTAGAAGCGGTTGTTAACATTCTAAGCAGTTTGGAGAACTGGTTGTTGGAAGAAATTACTGGCCTAATCCTATAAAGAAGACAGAAAGGAAACATTCTTGGCAGGACTAGATTTCCTGTCTCAGGAACTTCTCTGGAGTTTTTTTCCCCTCTTTTGCCGGTACTTTGCTTGTGTGGAGTGACCATTCAAAGTCACAATGGCACTGAAAAAAGTGACCTATGACCATTTTCCAGCATTCTCACAGTCATGAGAGGCCTGGCAAGGAGATGCATGCCTCAATATGAGTGAAATTGAGTTGGCCACACCCAGCCAATAACATGACCACCAAGCCATGTCTATCCAGTCACAGGACCACCTAAGCCACACCCACTACCTAAGCCATGCCCACAGAATCGGTTGTTAAAAAGTTTGAATCCCACCCCAGTTGTACGTCAAGGACTACCTAATATCTGCATGAAAAGAAGTAGGCAGAGGGTTATCTCAAGGTTCTCCCTTAGGCCCATTGTTCTTCAAAATCTTTATAAATGACCTAGATGAGGGAATAGAAGGGAAGTTCATCAAATTTGCAGACAACACCAAGCTTTGGATGGGGGGTGGGTGGAGCAGAAATTACTAACATTCTGGAAGATAGACTCAAGATTCAAAAGAATCTTGGCAGACTTGAGCTTTGGGTCCTATCCAACAATATGCAGTTCAGTGCTGAGAAAGATAAGGTCCTGCACTTAGGCATGAAACACCAAAACCACAACTATAAAATAGGTGGTACCTGGCTCAACAGTACAGGTAGTCCTCAACTTATAACCACTGAGTCCAACATTTCTGTTGCTAAGCAAGACATTAGTTAAGTGAATTTTGTCCTATTTTATGACCTTTCTTGCCACAATTGTTAAGTGAATCACTGCAGTTATTAAGTTAGTAACACAGTTGTTAAGTGAATCGGGTTTACCCATTGACTTTGCTTGTTAGAAGGTCACAAAAGTGATCACTTGATTCTGGGGCATGGCAACCACCATGAATATGAGTCATTTGCCAAGCATCTGAATTTTGCCACACATGACCATGGGGATGCTGCAACAGTCATGTAAAAATAGACATAAATCATTTTTTCCAGTGCCATTACAATTTTGTATTGCCACTAAATGAACTGTTTTAAGTCGAGGACTAGCTGTATGTATGTAACTATGAGAGGGATCTTGGTGTCTTAGTGGACAACCACCTAACTATGAGCCAGGAGAAGTATGGCTTCAGTCCTAGGACTCTATGATTCTACCATTCATTGAGTAGAACCCTCTGCTAAAAGACATTGTCTAATTTTATTTTGAAATAGAATTTTATTGAAAGTTTTAAAAACAATATTAAAAATACAAAGTTAAATAAAATAGGAAGAAAAAAAGAAAAACAAAGAAATAAAAGAGAAAGCTAAAGTGCAAAATGAAACAAGAAAGAGAAGACAAATAGAAAAGAAAGAAAAGCAATATAAATGAATGGCTTTTTCTTTACAAGAGTTACAAGTACAAATGTAGATTTACCTCTTTCTCTAAAGTTATGATTCTTTTCTTTCTATGAACTATGGTATTTAATATTCAAAACCATAGCTCATAATTTCATTTTTTTTTCTGTTGGATGACATGGATTGTGAAAAACAGAAATCATATTTAATTCATTTGTCTTTTTCTTAAATATTTGAGAGTGACTAACTTTCCACAAATTTTATCTTACAAAATGCAAGAGAGTACTCAGTTGTGTGGTTCAAGAAATCATTTCAAGATATGGTCATTATAGAAGACATTACTTAAGTAAAACCTCTTGGTGAAAAAGGTTTAGAGAAGTCATAATGATGAGTAATATTTATAGTATTGGAATTGGGCAGATTTAAACTCATCCGAACTAAATGCATGCATTTCTCTTTATTTCTTACTGAGCATTAGCAGAAAGTTATTCTGCCATGTTGAGAATTTGGTAGTATGATATTTTGGTCTCTGGCTTTCATAACAAAGGTGTTTAGAGATTTTGTGTTATCTGTGTGCTGCCCATCCTTTAAATATATACACACATTTTGTAGATTTAAAATCTCACGGAGCTTATATTAATGTAGAAACCATATTTTCCAAGATAAATGGATAGAAAAGCTAAAGTACCTAATACATATCTGTTTTTTATACCTTTAGCTTTGATTTCAATTAAATTTATTTGGTAGACAATAGGCTTATTATTTGGCAGAAAAATACTCCGAATTCCTTTCCTTTCCCTCCTTTCCTTCCTTCCTTCCTTCCTTCCTTCCTTCCTTCCTTCCTTCCTTCCTTCCTTCCTTCCTTCCTTCCTTCCAGATTTGCATGATAAAATGTTATTTTTGATTATTTTTTGATTTAAAATTTATTGTAAATAATAGATTAATAAGTATTGTTGTTGGCTGTAGTTTAAATTTCTTGTGATTTCAAGTAGCTGACGTTGAAGTAGACAGTATTGCTCAAATGTCAAAGCATAGTTTTAATCAATTAGTTTATTTGCACTAATGGGTTTCTTGTGTGTTGACATCAAACTATTTATAATGCTTTATTATAATAAAGTACATTCAGATCATCTCTTCTAGAAAGCACTTGAGTGGGATGCTTGCTAATTGACTCAAACTAATGAATAGCCCATTACTGGATTAAAGATATCTGTGGTTATATTCTAATTAGGCCCTCCCAAAAACTGTTGTTAAAAGATACCTTAAATAGATTTATTCACCTTCTTCGATTTTAGGTTATTTTTATATATGTTTGGGGATTACTTTATCCGATTAGGGATGTTGCATTGGAGTGTTATTCTCCATTGACCTTGATTTATTGTTCTGTATTAACCTTACTGTGGATAATAGGTACAAAACTTTAATTTAAGCAGGCTTATCATTAACAGTATATGGAATATGGAAAATTATGTAATACAGCTGCTGCTGTGCTGTACACTTACATTTCTCAGGCAGAAACTGGATATTTGAACTTAAAAAAAATAACATTCATTATTTATGGAACAATCTAATGAGTATTAAGGAACATTTGCCACAACTTTCTCCTGAAGTGGTACAATCCAGGAAAAGCAACACCAGATGATCTCCAGAAGACACAATTTAAGTCTCAAATACACCCTGGGAAATGAAAATCTCAACACAATCTTTCTCCTTTGATTTAAAACCACAAACAAACAGAGCAATGTGATATAGTAGACAGGGCAGGCTAGTACTTGGATCACCTCTCATTCAACTATGAAATTAATTAGTTGACCTTGGAACACATAGCTTTCATGTTAACTAGGGTTGTCAAAAGTTAACATGGGAGAAAGTAGACGAAAGGATCACAGATTTATATATAAATAGCCTTGAGATTTTGACAGCAAAAAGATGGCTAAATATGGCTTGCAATTATTAAACAAACCAACCAATTAAATAATAGATAGTCTGTGTTGCTAAGCTTACTAGAGTTAATACTATATTAATATTGTTAATAATATTTATTAATATTAATAATTAATATTATTAATATTAATACTAAATATTCCATAATATTGTTATATCTAATTTATTTTTTTACCATCACTCTCATCAAGGAACAGGGAATTGGATTCAATTTAGAATCTCAGAGATGTAGATGTATTCTTTGTTAAATAACATGTATTCCCTCATAATTAGTCGGTTCACTTAGGATGATTAATCACATACAAATGATACATTTGTAGTGAAGCTTTGTGAATTCTGTATAAATCACTAATCTTTGCTTCTAATCAGTGCCAAGTTGGGCTGTATGGTTTTGTTTGCAAGAAAGGGTGAATAGCTGCAGTCCATATAATGCATTATATTGTGAATAATGTCATTTGCTTTGTTTGATTGGTTTTTTTTAAAAAAGAAAGTAATATTTTTAATGAGCAGATTAAGAACCTTTTGATGTACAACAGTGTCTACGAAGCAGTAACATGATTAATGTTCTAACAATCAATTGTTAGAAAATGTTTAGAAAATTATATTTAATATGTTCTTGGTTGCTGTTAATGAGCATGTGGAAATATATAACACACTGTCTCAATATATATGTGTGTGTTGTTTCCCATTATTACAGCCTATTATTTTGGCAAACATTTTAATGTTGTCCAAGGCTAGAACAAAAGAAAATTCTTCATGTTTTGAAACCATTCATCTGGCTGTGATTTTAAGATGCTTCATCTTCAGGATTTGAAGTCTGCTTCTGAATCCCACTGTGGGATTTATGCTCATATGATTAGTATCCAATGGGAATATTGTCCCAAATCTTTTAAGAGAGATCCCCCCCACCCCACTGAGCTTATCAGTATTGTTTTTTTTTTTTTTATTAAAGTTTTTATTAATTTTCTACAAACAAACAAACATACAAAACATTAAAAACATCTATTCTCATATATACTTCCGGTGTATCGGTTGGTTCATCAGTTTTGTGCATTCATTTTATAGTGTCAATTACAATTATATTGCATAACCACTCATATTGTCAATCCATATTCTAATATTACTAAAAAAAAATAAAAATAAAAAAATCTTTTTCTGACTATACTTTTAATCATTCATGCTTTGCGAGATAACAATACTTCAAACAGTTTATTCTATAATTTATCGTATAATCATAACAAATCAATCCTAAAAACTCTTCATATATATAATATTAATGCTCTATTATTGTATTTTATCATCTAACCATTGATAAAAAAAACCCCAAATTGCATAAAATTGTTTATCTTCTTGTTCTCTAATTTCAAATGTCAATCTACTCATCTCAGCACATTCCAATATTTTCTTAATAATTTCTTCCTGCAATGGTATTTTCTCATTCTTCCAGTTTTTAGCAAATACAATCCTAGCCGCCGTTAATACATTTACAATCAAATATTTCAAATCTTTATTATATATATCAGGTAAAATTCCCAATAAAAAGATCTCTGGCTTCAAGTCTATGTGTTTCTTTATCATTTTTTCCAACCACATGTGAATTTTAGTCCAATATTTTCTAGCATTCTCACAAGTCCACCACATATGATAGTATGAGCCAGGTATCTGATGACATTTCCAACATTTTTCAGATTTATTCTTGAACATTCTTGCTATTCTTGTCGGGGGAAGGTGCCACCTGTAAAACATCTTATACAAGTTTTCTTTATATGCTATTGACATTGTCATTTTATAATTTTGAGACCACAATTTTTGCCATTGTTCTAAATCAATTCCATATCCAAAATTCTTCCCCCATGCAATCATAGTTTCTTTAACTTGTTCTTCCTCTAGCTTAATTCCCAATAAATAACCATATAACTTTTTAATCACTTTCTCATCAGTACCCATCAATATCTTATCTAAATCAGTCTGTTTATCATAGAATCCTTCCGTTTTAAAATCTTCAAGATATCTTGAGTGTATTTGCGCATATGAAAACCAATTCATCCTTATACCTTGTTCCTCTAAATTTTGGATCGTTTTAAGTCCACCCTTTTCATCCAACAGTTCCCCATATCTAACTGTTTGTTCCTTTTTATAGATCATAGGATAGGAAAATGCTTCAATAGTCGATAACCAAATTGGAATTTTCAAATAACATTGTTTTTTTATCTTCTCCCAATTTAACCACAAAGACTCCCGTATTGTTAAAGGTTTGGTAGCCTATGGAATATGGATATTAGAGATCTGTTCATAACATCCATGCTCAACTGGCTTAGCCGACTTTATGATATAACCATATCAGAAGTAATACAATTATGGAAATATATATTATCATGTATCCGCATGGGACCCAATTCTGCATGGGAGCTAGTTTGAAAAATTGATTCTTATTCTACATCATCTGTTTTATCTTTAAAATTAGTCTGGTGCACTGATAATTAACACTAGATAATAAAATACATTTCTTCTGCAGGAAATCTTTGGTGAGGTTAGAGATGTATATTGATTACTCAAAGTCATTTCCCATAATTTAATCAACACATTTAAAAATGTTTCCTGTTATAAAATTCTTAATAGCCTTAGATAATTTGTCAGTATTTCTTGCTAAATAAACTTCAGTTATCAAATAGGTGGCAAGAAAGTAGGGGAAGGCAAGCACAACACAGGTTATGTAGACAGTAAACACAGTGTCAGACATAAAGATCTCAGGTGCCTACATACAAATGCACAAATTCTGGGGAACAAACTAGGGTGAACTCGAACTACGAATACATGAAGATAAATATGATATAGTTGGAATAACAGACACTTGGTGGGATGAAACCTATGACTGGAGCAACTGGTAGAAGGATACAAACTATTCAAAAAAAACAGACCCCATAAAAGAGGAGGTGGAGTTGCACTGTATGTAAAAGACCACTATATTGCTACAGAAATGCATGAAACCAAAGATGAAAACCTCCTAGAATGCATATGGGTCAATATAAAAGAAAAAAAGAATGACATGGCCATAGGTGTATATTATAGGCCACCCAATCAAGCAGAAAAAATAGATGTCCTTTTTGCCAACCAACTAACAAACATATGAAGAAAACACACAGCAATAGTAATGGGAGACTTCAATTATCCTGATATCAATTGGAAAACTAATTCTGCACCAAGTAAGAAATCAACCTAGTTGACAACTTTGTTGTCCCCAAAAGGTAGAGGGTGAAACTAGAGGGACAGCCAGACTGGACTTAATTCTTACAAACAGAGAAGAAGTGATAGAAGGAGTGGAAACTGCAGGAACCTTGGGTAAGAGTGACCATGTCATACTAGAATTCAACATAACACAAACACAAGCAATAGAACATAATGACACCAGAGTCTTGGATTTTAAAAGAGCTTATTTTAATAAACTCAGAGATAACTTGGGAAAGGTTCCATGGAAGAAAATCCTAAAGGGGAAAACAACTCAAGAATCTTGGAAAACTCTGAAAAGTACGATCATAGAAACTAAGACCAGCACAATACTACTGAGAAAGAAAAACAAGAAATCCAAGAAGAAACCAGCATGGCTGCACAAATATCTCTGGCAAATTGAAAGAAAAAAAGGACAAGTACAAAAAATGGAAAGAAGGACATACAACTAAGGCAGAATATCAGCAGATAGCCAGAATCTGCAAAGATGAAGTCAGGATAACAAAGGCTCAGAACGAACAAAGACTTGCAACAAAAGTCAAGGATAATAAAAAAAATTTCTTCCAACATCTAAATAACAAGAAAAAAATCAAGGAAACAGTTGGTCCACTAAAAAGAGAAGACAGCAAGGAAGTAGAGCAAACAACAGATACAAACTCAAGGTTAATCACACCAAACTTGATTGCAGGAAATACGACTTCAGCAACTGAGTGGTCAGTGTCTGGAATACTCTACCTGACTCTGTGGTTTCTTCCCCAAACCCAAAAAACTTTAACCTTAGACTTTCTACTATTGACCTCACCCCTTTCCTAAGAGGTCTGTAGGGGGTGTGCATTAGCACACCAACATGCCTACCATCCCTGTCGTATTGTTTCTTTTATTTTTCTTATGTGTATCCACGTATTCATAACTATGTTTTTACTTATACCTATTATCTTGTAAGCAATTGACAAACCAAATAAAATAAATAAAATTAAAAAGTAACAGGCAACAGGGAGAAAGCAGAACTGCTTAACTCATTCTTTGCATCGGTCTTCATGCAAAAAGAAAATACAGCTCAACCCACCAAAAACATAACTGTAAAAGACAGGCCAGAAAAAAAAATTAAAAAGCAAAAAAATATAAATAAATAGTGAGACAACACCTGTCTGATCTTGATGAACACAAATCACGAGGGCCTGATGGATTACTGTTAGGAATGTAAGTCACCTAACAGTGATTTGGGTTGGAAATATATAAACCAGGATAGACATTTTAAAACTGTATCTTTAAGAAAATGCACAAATTGTAATTGGGTGTGGTTTCTCAAAATAAGCCATAAGATGGAAGTCTTAGTCTTAGTCTCAGAAGTGAGTGAATTTCTGTTTCCTTCTGTTGGAGAATATTGCTGTTCCTCATAATTGACTGGTATTCATGGATTTGATGTAAATCTGATACTGAACTGTTTTTGACACTGGACTTGGATTATCCCTGGATTGAAAAACTGACTGACTTAACCTGTGAATGACTTTGGACTGCTTATTTTGAACTTTGCTTTAAATCTTTCTGGAAGTAAAAACCTACATTTACTGTACAGTGTATCTGTGTGCTCTGTGTGTATTATTCAAACACTTTCTCAAATACGTCTCCCTGTATGCGCTCATTCTCCTAACGGGGAATTACCTCAACAATTACATCCCAGAGTTTTAAAGGAGCTGGCAGAGGTCATCTCAGAACCACTGCACCATATCTTTCAAAGATCCTGGAGCACCGGGGAACTACCAGAGGACTGGAAAAGAGCTGATGTGGTTCCCATCTTTTAAAAAGGAAAAAAAAAAACAGACCCAGGAAACTATATACCAATCAGCCTAACATCAATACCCAGGAAGTTACTGGAAAAGATAATAAAAAAAACAGATCTGCCAACATCTAGAAACAAGTAAAGTAATAACTAGCAGTCAGCACGGGTTTGATCAACAGATCATGCCAAACCAATCTTATTTCATTCTTCAACATAGTGACTAAATTAGTAGACCAGCAAAATACTGTGGACATAATATATTTAGATTTCAGCAAGGCATTCAATAAAGTAGACCACAACGCACTTCTTAATAAGCTAGAAAATAGAAAATGGAATAGATAGCACCACCACTTGCAACCGACTGACAAACCATATTCAACGAGTTGTCCTTAATGGGTCGAAGTGTACATGGAGGGAAGTCAGCAGTGGGGTGCCACAAGGTTCCATCTTCGGCCCAGTGCTCTTCAACATCTTCATTAATGACTTAGATGAGGGAATAGAAGGGAAACTTATCAAATTTGCAGATGATACTAAGCTGGCAGGAATATCTAACACCCAAGAAGGATAGGCTCCAGATGGATCTTGACAGACTAAAACACTGGGCTGTATCTAACAAAATGAAATTCAATATGAAGAAAAATACAGTTCTACACTTCGGCAAGAAAAACCAAAAGTACAAATGGAGACTGGGTGAAACCAGGCTCAACAGCAATAACTGTGAGAGGGATCTTGGAGTCTTAGTAGACAACCAACTAAATATGAGCCAGCAGTGTGCAGCAGCAGCCAAAAAAGTTAATGCAATCCTAAATTGCATTAACAGAAGGATGCAATCAAGCTCAAGGGAGGTACTAATACCACTCTATAAAGCCTTAGTAAGACCACACCTAAAGTACTGCTTCCAGTTTTGTTCACCACATTACAAAAAAGATGTTGAGACTCTAGAAAAAGTACAGAGAAGAGCAACCAGGATGATCAGGGGACTGGAGGCTAAAACATGTGAAGAACAGTTACAGGAATTGGGTTTGGCTAGTCTAGTAAAGAGAAAGACCAGGGGAGAAATAATAGCAGTCTTCCAATATTTGAGGGTCTGCCACAGAGAGGAAGGGATCAAGCTATTTTCAAAAGTAACTGTAGGCCAGACAAGGAATAATGGATGGAAACTGGACAAGGAGAGATTTAACCTGGAATTAAGGAGAAACTTTCTAACAATAAGAACAATCAACCTGTCAGGCTACAGAACTTTTTCCCATTCAATTAGCAAGAATGAACTTCTGAGAAACGTATCAAAAGGAATTCTTTATTGAGATGAGACAATTCATGTAGCAGTTCAAAGAAGTGTCTAGGCCCCTCAGGCATACAGGGACACATAAGAGAGTTTAGAACCCCTCCCCTTATCTCGATGTGTATTTAGAGAAACAAAAACCAGTTTGTTATTTTCCCCCCACCCCTTTTGTAGAAACAATCTTTTTCAGAGTTTCCCAGGGCATACCTAATTTTCCCCCACCCCCTTTTCAGAACGAACTTTTCCAGAGGTTCCCAGGACACATCTCGCTGTGGAATTTTTATCGTCTCCTGGCTGTGCCTCTCGGAGGAGATAGATAGCTTTTCTCCCTCCATTGTTTTATGTGTGGGTTATACAAATTCGATATAAGGTTCAATACATTCAGGTTACACCAAGAAAAGATTTCTTTATCAGCCTCCCCCCTTTTCTTCCACTGAAGAAATGACAGATACACGGATCTGACATCCTGTCCTCTTTAAAAAACAGATAGGTCTATCTGGAAAAAACAAAACTCATGCATTACATTTGCAATTCAGGATGGTTTATCAGGGTATTTTAGGTGGAACTTATGTGGTAATGTGGGTGCTTTTACGTGTTGTTTGGCTACCCACTCATTTTCTGAGGAAGGATGCCTAGAGGATGCCTTGAGGATGCCTAGAGGATGCCTAGAGGATGCAAAGGGACACCTATACTGCCTATAAAAAGGGGGAGCAACTCACCTGCATCTCACTTTCAGACCAGCAGTCTAGCTGTGCAGACCTCTGCAGCCTTCATCTGACTCTTGCTCTTCCACAGCATCCAGTCATGTCCACCGTGGATTGTAACACAGTCCTTTTGGCAGCCACCATCCTTCTGCAACAGTGCAAGCCATCTACAGGCTCTGTGAACTCTACTACGGGAAGAAAAGGAGGCGGCCAAGAAGCATCTGGGTCTGAAGATGGATCAGGAGAAGAACAGAGTAAGGGCTGTACAACAAGCTGATGGTGGAGCTCAGGAACGAAGACACTCGGGCATTCCAGAACTTCATGAGGATGCCTCCAGCCATGTTTGACGAAGTTGTGCAGCGCCTGACACCCAGGTTGACCAAGGCAAACACCAACTTCCGGCCCAGCCTGGAACCTGGGCTCATGGTGGCACTCACTCTGCGCCACCTGGCCTCAGGGACCACCTACAGGAGCATGCAGTACGGCTGGAGGGTGCCACACAACACCATCAGCATTGTTGTCAGAGAAGTGGTGCAGGCCATCATCGAAGAATACCTGGAGGATCTCCTCCAGTGCCCCTCCACTGAAGAAGGATGGAAGAAAGTTGCAGAGCAGTGGTATCTGAAGTGGAACTTCCCCCACACCGTTGGAGCCATAGATGGCAAGCACGTGGCCTGCAAAGCAGCACCCAAGTCGGGCTCCACTTATTTCAACTACAAGGGCTTCTTCAGCATTGTCCTCTTTGCCATGGTTGATGCTGACTACAAGTTCATGTACATCGATGCGTCAGGCAACGGCTCAGCTTCAGATGCCCAGGTATACAACACCAGTGACCTCAAGGAGGGGCACCGGCTGTACAGGGACACCAAAAGGAAGCAGGCTGCTTGGAGAGCCAGCTGTCTGAGACCTTCCTCAACACACCGTTCCCTGTTGTCCTCTCGGGGCCAGGCACCCCAATGACTATACAGACCAGCACTCCAGCACCACCCACCTCCACAGCACCTGGAGTCTTCATCCCTGAGACTGGGCACACCTCCGAGTGACCAATAAGAGTGCCAGAGACTGGGTAGCCCTACACTTCCAGACTCCTCACCCGTGAAGAGAGGATCTTTAACTACAGGCTGTCCAGGGCAAGGCAGGTGGTGGAGAACGCCTTTGGCATCCTGGCCAACAGGTTCCAGGTACTTCTCCCCACCATGCAGCATTGCCCAGAGACCGTGAGGAGGATCGTGGAAGCTTGCTGCATCCTGCACAATCTCATGCGCACCCGCTACCCAGTCTTGCAGAACAGGCTCGTGGACCTCCAACAAGGCAATGGGGACATGGAGCCTGGGGAATGGAGGCAAGGGCAAAACCTTGTAGACACTGTGGATGTGCAAGGCCCCAACAGAGCCTCACGTGAAGGGAAGAAGCAGCGCAACCTCCTGAAACACTGGTGCAACTCCCCTTCATGAGGGGGAGTGGATACGTATTCTCTATGCGAATCATGTTCAATTTTTTGTAATTAATACACAGGTGTACGGAGCCATCTTTTTGCAGAATAACACTGGGGCAGTTATTTTTGGGCAGGTGGGTTCGATGAAGCCCCTTTTTAAGTTTTTATCAATAAATGCTCTGAATTCTTTCAGTTCTCTGGGAGACATGCAGTACATTTGTGGTTTTGGGAGTTTATCCCCGGTAGGATTTTGATAGCGCAGTCTGTGGCTCGATGGGGTGGGAGTGAGACCTAGGACTAGCAGCTCTTCCATTCCTGGGGCTACAATGAATGTGAGCATCTCACTTTGGTTCCCAAGTCTTATTTTCAATGGTTCTGTGATAAAACTGGCTGGCTTCCCCCCCCCCACACACACACACTATAGTTCCATCTCCATTTCTTTCAGTTGGATTCCCAATTTATCTACAAGGGAAGAGTTTATTAGGCATCAGGTGCATCCCAAATCCAGCAACACTGTAATTCCTCCGCCTTCCCTTGGCTGGGGATAAACAGTTTCATGGGTAGGGTGATTGGTTAAATTGGATTGCTTACCAGCAGGTCATCTTCCGGATCACTTTCGGACTGGCTCAGGTCCACTCGGATCATTTGGGAATCTTCCTCAGGGTTGGGGGCAATCAGAATCCCACATCTACTTGGCTTCTCAGGCCAGTCTCCTTTCCTCAAAGGCTGGATGTTCTGGGTTTCCCCCCTGATGGGTGGTCTAGCTTTCTGGCAAGGGTCTTTGAACGGCATTCTACTGCACGGTGTCCCTCCTTTCCACACTTAAAGCAACCAGACGTTCTTGGAGTCATGGTGAATTAGGGTTTGAAGACTTCCCATTTCCCCTGGGGTGGGGATCTTTTCCAAGACTTGCCAGTGCGGTACTGGTTTCAAGTCATGTCTATCTCCGTCTCCTCTGCCATCATGTTACATTTGAGCAAAAGATTTGGGACCTCACGGGGCAGGCAGGCAGCATATAGGTCATCATTTAGTCCATCTTTGAACCAACAGACTAGGATATCCTCTGGCCAGTCTACCTGGCCGGCCAGGTCATGAAATTCCTTGGCATATTCTGCTACTAGGCGACGGCCTTATTTTACGACTCTAATGCAGTTGCGGGCTTTTCTATCATTGAGGGGGTCCTTGAAGCGGTGGTGTAAGGTTGTCATGAAGTGATTGAGATTTCTTAATTCTGGGGCATTGACGTTGTGGAGTGTCACCATCCATTTGGCTGCTGCCCCTTCAAGGGCCAGGGTGATGACTCATACTCAGGACCCCTGGTTTGAGAAATCCCGTTCATATTCTTGCATGTAGGTGAGCATTTGCACCAGAAAAAAATCCCAGTTTCGGGGGGGGGGGGGTGTTCCATTGAATTTTACCCCCAAGGGCAGGATCTTCCTCTGCAGTTGTATGTCTCTGGGTTGGCCAGGGTTAAACTCCTGATCCAGGGTGTTTAGGGGCTAGGTACCTGGTGTGGCTGCTGGTTCTTCGACTTGTCCCTTTGCCCACTCAATCTCCGCTGGATCCAGGGTGGCGGCTTGGGTTCTCTCATTTTCTGGTTCTCTCGCTCTCCTGCATTGTTGACCTGGTGCATCTCTCATGTCGAGGTTCTCCAGGGCTTCCCTCACAAGGCGATTTATGTACCGTCTCACTTGGTCATCGGTCAGTGGCTCCTCGTCCCATTCTTCCTGATTAGATAGGGTCTCCAGCTCCAATTTCCACCCGGGTTTACGATTGCCCTGGGTGAGGGTTACTCCTCTGGTTCTTCTGTCCCAGCTGTCTCTTTTTCCTACCCCTATAGACCACTGGGGCTTTGTGGAGGTTTCGGGGGCAGCTTTGCTATCTTTGATGGGGTGCACCAAGTCAATATCTGGCTGGGTAACTGTCAATGTTTCTCCCCAGCATTCGTCTTCCCCTTGGTCCTTGTTGTATTCAGACATTTTCCTTTCTTGCAGGGTCCCCTCGATAGAGTGAAGATTTAAAAAAACAGAAAATTAAAAAAAAATTCTCTCCAAGCTGACCTATGTTGGTTACACTGCTTTATGTCAGGCTACAGAAATTTTTCCCATTCAATTAGGAAGAATGAACTTCTGCGAACCAAATGTATCAGAAGGAATTCTTTATTGAGATGAGACAATTCATGGAGGAGTTCAGAGCAGCGTATGAAATCCCTCAGGCATACAGGGATACATAAGGGAGTTTCGAACCCCTCCCCTTACCTCGATGTGTATTTAGAGAAAGCCAGGATGTTAATTCCTCTCCCACCCCTTCTGTAGGAATGATATTTCTCACAGTTTCCCAGGACATACCTAATTTCCTCCCCCCCCTTTTTAGAACAAACTTTTTCCAGAGATTCCCCAGATACATCTCACTGTCAAATATTTATTATCTTCTCATCTCCTGGCTGTGCCTCTCGGGGGTGATAGGTTCTGTTCATCTGGCTTTTCTCCCTCCATTGTTTCATGTGTGGGTTATACAAATTAGATATAAGGTTAAATATATTCAGGTTACATCAAGAAAGGATTTCTTTATCAGCCTCCCCCCCTTTTCTTCTTCCACTGAAGAAATGACAGATACATATGACACAACCAATGGAACAGCTTGACCTCGGAAGTTGTGGGAGCATCATCACTTGAGACTTTCAAGAAGAGGTTGGCATTTCTGACATTTGTCAGAAATGGTGTAGGGTCTCCCGCTTAGGCAGGGGGTTGGACTCGATGACCTACAAGGTCCCTTTCAACTCTGATTATCTGTTACCTGTTATTATCTGTTATCTGTTATTCCACATTTTCAGCACAAGCTAGAATACTCTCATTATTGTTTCCATGAAGATAAGGAAGATTAAGGGATAGTATAATTGATAGAGGGATGGAAGTTGACCTAAAATTATCTGTTTTTGTAAGATCAGATTGCTATTTTGTTGTTGCTATTTTGGAATGTTGGGTATTTCAGTTCAGGAGTATTATTCTCATAGTGATGAAAGTATATTGTTACACTCTGACCTGAAACAATATGGAATTCCAGAGTTTGCCTTATGGCATAATCCTTTTTTTTAATTAAAAGTTTTTTATTTTTTATTTATTTGTACACATCTCTTCACATAAGTAACATGATTCCAGATTATAACACTTGTACATAGTCATACTTTCATTTCCATTAATCTTATATAATATCATATAATATCATTATTCATTTCACTCATCTTTAAATAAATTTGCATTTCATATTTCAATTCATTAGCTCAATATCAATATCATTTCATCCAGAGATAGGTTTTCAATTCTTTATCCCCTATTATTTCCATTTTCAGCCTACCACCTATTTTATTTTACATTACACATCATTATTATCCTTAATTTTCTCTCAGCCGATATATAATAAACAGTCTAAAAAAAGTAAAAGTAAAATAAAGCCAATGTATTTAGGATCCACATGGTGTTTTCCATTCCCCTACTTTAATCATAATAAAATACTCTCATTATACACTTCTAATATCCATTAAATAATCAACTGTATATTTTAAAACGTATATATTTTAAGATATCCCCCCCAGAAAATTGCTAGAGTAAAGGGCCTGTCACATTGGCCGATGAATGCAAAACGTTTGTAGAAAGGACACAGCGAACGAGAAAATGTTCCATCCGTTGTTATCTGCTCTCAAAAGTGCCCCGAATTTGCATAACCAGAGCGGACAACAACGGAAAGGAACGGACGGGGGGAGGACGTAGCCAGGATGGAAAGTGGATGCTCCACGGAAGCCTAGTGGATGCAAGCGGATGGGAGCGGATGGCACATCCTCAGGGCTTCTGGGGGAGCACAGCGAAGCGGACGCACAGCGGAAGGAGCGGATGCAGAGCGGATGCCGAGCGGATACAGCGGATGCAGAGCGAAAGCTTAGCGGATGCCTAGCGGATGCAGAGCGTTCACTGCGCATGCAGGGAGGATGCATTGCATCAGTCCCGCGGATATAAAGGGAAGCAGCTCTCAAGCAGGTCACCATTCAGAGGAAAGACCTGCTGCCAGACACAGCTCCAGCCAGCCAGCCAGCCAGCCAACAACCATGGGGAAGAAGAGGAAGCCTGTGGCATCTGCTGCCAGCCCTGGCAAGAGGACAGGGCCACCATCCCACCCCCTGGCGCTGACTCTGCTTCTGCTGGGGCTTCTGCTTCTGGGGCTGACTCTGCTGGTGCTGAGGCTTCTGCTGGTGCTGCTCCTGGGGCTTCTGCTGGTGCTTACTTTGCTTGTGCTGCTCCTGGTGCTGGGGCTTCTGCTGGTGCTGCTCCTGGTCCTGCTGGTGCTCCTGGTTCTGCTGGTGCTCCTGATCCTTCTGGTGCTGCTGTTGCTCCTGATCCTGCTGCTGCTGCTGATCCTGGTGCTGTTGCTGGTGCTGCTGGTGCTGCCGGTCCTGCTTTTGCTGCTACTGTTGTTGTTGCTGCTGCTGGTGGTGTGGTAGAGCAACCCCTACAACCTCGAAGCCCCTCTGATGAGGGCCCAGATGGCCCTGCCAGAGGGAGGAAGAGGCATACGCGAGAACGAGAACGGGAGAGGAGGCAATACTCCATCGAAGAGGAACATGAGGAGGAGGTGCTGGAATGGCTGAGGGAGAATGAGTATCTTTGGCGGAAGGGACACAGGCTCTATCGAGACACCAAAAGGAAGCAGGCTGCTTGGAGAGAGAAGGCAGAGAGCCAGGGCTACACTTCGGAGGTGCTCCTCGGCTGGTGGAAGTACATGCACACCTCGTACGGGAAGCTGCACCTCAAGAAATCTGGCCAGGCCACGATCAAGCTGACGGACTGAGAGTCCTACGTGATGGCCAAGTGCAGCTTCTTGGAGGGTGAGGTCCGCCACCGAGGAGCAGCCCCTCTGACAACCCTCTCTCTCAGGCATCCCGCAGAGAGCCAGTCCTCTTCTGGCCAAGAGTCAGCTCCTGTGTCCAGGCAGGTATCTGTGGAGCGTGCCATGACGGAGACCCCCCCAACAGCTGCACTACCCGTGGCGGAGTGCGTGGAGGACCCTCTGACGCAGTGGGAGCAAGCACTTCCACCAGAGAACAACCCACATCCACCCCCAGCTCCACCTCCACAGAAAGCAGGCAGAGAGCCAGACCGGAGGGGTAGAGCCACACTGTCCTGCTGGAGATCAGGGACACCATCAGAAGCAGCGTAGATCTCCTCTCTCAGCTGGTAAACACCGACGTCCCATCCTCCAACCGCAAGCCCTTCATAGTGTACATCAACCAGACCCTCTTGAACATGTCCGAATCACATTACCAGGGGATCAAGGACAGAATCACCGGTCTTCACAACCCTCCAAACCCAGCTGAACCTGCTCCCACCCAGTCCAGGTCTGCTCCTCCACCCCAGGTGATGTCACTGCCCTTCCAAGGCTTTCCACAGGCCCTCACCTACCAAGGCTACGGCTACCAGGAGCTCCAGCAACACAGGCAGACCTTCCCAGTCCAGGCACAGGTACATCGAACGCCACTGATACCACTGATGCCACCGACGCCACCGACGCCACCGATGCCAGCCACGCCACCGATGCCACCCATGCCACAGATGCCACCCATGCCACCCATGCCACAGATGCCACCCATGCCACAGATGCCATCCACACCTCACCTCGCTCACCTGCAGACCAGACATCCCCAGTACACTCCTCCTTCCTCCATCCCACAGCCAAGCCTGGCCTCAGAACATCTGTCATTGGTATTGGGGCTGACACCCCATGTCCTGGAGGAAGGGGCTCTCAACATCACAGGACTGAGCCAGCTCTCTGAGAGCTTCCTCCACACACCATCTCCTGTTGTCCTCTCGGGGCCAGGCACCCCAATGGCGCCTCAGACCAGCACTCCAGCCACTGCCACCCCTGAGACTATGGGCACGCCTCAGAGTGACTGATAAGAATGCCAGAGACTGGGTGGCTACCTGTTGACTTTATCTTTGCTTGGGACACTTGGGTCATTTTTCTTTTACAGCTTGTTATTAATCAAGATTATCTTTGCTTCACACACTTGCTTCATTTATTTTATTAAATAAAGTCTTGGTGGAAACTTTTAGAAATGGTTTAAGCCTTTGCATGCTTGTGGGATGGGTAAGGATAGCAGTGGGATGGGCAGGGATACCTTTGGAATGGGTAATAGCTGTGGGATGGGCAGGGATACCTGTGGAATGGGCAGGGATACCTGTGGGATGGGTAATAGCTGTGGGATAGATAAACCTCCAGTGCAAGCATAGTGGGACTGTATGGTCCACCCTCCCAGGTGCCACACCTATGGCCCTTTATTATCAATAATAATGTAATAATCATCCACACATGTCAACACAAGCACAACTCTTTATTAAACGCCCTGTTCATTGTAAGCCCACCCAACATACACGGCCCAATCTCATCCGTGTGATGAGACAGGCTGAAGGAAGCATCCATTAAGCATCTATCATCCTGTCTTGCCACTCCACTGCTCCAGCTGGCGAGTTGCACCAGTGTTTCAGGAGGTTGTGCTGCTGCTTCCCTTCACGTGAAGCTCTGTTGGGGCCTTGCACATCCACAGTGTCTATCAGGTTTTGCCCTTGCCTCCATGTCCCCATTGCCTTGTTGGAGGTCCACGAGCCTGTTCTGCAACACTGGGTAGCGGGTGCGCATGAGATTGTGCAGGATGCAGCAAGCTTCCACAATGTTCCTCACGGTCTGTGGGTGATGCTGCATGGTGGTGAGAAGTACCTGGAACCTGTTGGCCAGGATGCCAAAGGCGTTCTCCACCACACACCTTGCCCTGGACAGCCTGTAGTTGAAGATCCTCTCTTCACGGGTGAGGCATCTGGAGGTGTAGGGCTTCATGAGGTAGGTTCTGAGGGAGAAGGCATCATCCCCCACGATGAAGTAGGGCACATCTTGTGTGTCGTTGGGCAGGGGGTCTGGATCTGGGAAGCCCATGATGAGGTTGCGTTCCAGCCCCTCCTTGAGGTGACTGGCATTGTATACCTGGGCATCTGAAGATGAGCCGTTGCCTGAAGCATCGATGTACATGAACTTGTAGTCAGCATCGACCATGGCAAAGAGGATGATGCTGAAGAAGCCCTTGTAGTTGAAATAAGTGGATCCTGACTTGGCTGGAGCTTTGCAGGCCACGTGCTTCCCATCTATGGCTCCAACGGTGTGGGGGAAGTTCCACTTCTGATACCACTGCTCTGCAACTTTATTCCAGCCTTCTTCAGTGGAGGGGCACTGGAGGAGCTCCTCCATGTATTCTTCAATGATGGCCTGCACCACTTCTCTGACCACAATGCTGATGGTGTTGTGTGGCACCCTCCAGGCATACTGCATGATCCTGTATGTGGTCCCTGAGGCCAGGTGGTGCAGAGTCAGTGCCACCTTGAGCCCAGGGTCCAGGCTGGGCCGGAAGTTGGTGCTCTGCTTGGTCAACCTGGGTCTCAGCCGCTGCACAACTTCGTCAAACATGGCTGGAGGCATCCTTATGAAGTTCTGGAATGCCCGAGTGTCTTCGTTCCTGAGCTCCACCATCAGCTTGTTATACAGTCCTTACTCTGCTCTTCTGGCGATCCATCTTCGGACCCAGACACTTCTTGGCCGCCTCCTTTTCTTCACGTAGAACAGGTGAAAGAGCCTGTAGATGGCTTTGCACTGTTGTAGAACGATGGTGGCTACCAAAAGGAGTGTGTGATGATCCATGGTGGACATGACTGGATGCTGTGAAAGAGCAAGAGCCAATTGAAGGCTGAAGAGATCTGCACCGCAGGGCTGCTGGACTGAAAGTCAGATCCAGGTGAGTTCCTCCCCCTTTTTATAGAAAATATAGGTTTTCTGCTAGATGTCCTTTTGCATCCTCTAGACATCCTGCAAACATCCTAAATATCCGAGATAGGTCCCCTCTGCGAACGTTTTTTCTGTTTTGATGCTTTGTATGCGAGCTGCATCCGCTTTCATCCTTTCTATGTCTGTGCTACTGACGCTTTGTGTCCCGCGTCCGTTTCACTTCCTCCCTGTGTCCATTTTCCGCTGGAGCGGATTTGAGTTGCACAGATGCGCAGCGGATGCCTAGCTGATATAGCGGATGCATAATGGATGACGACGGATATAGAACGGATGTTCCCTGTATGCGTTGAATATGCAGAACGGACGCGTTGGATACATTTTCCACTCAAAAAGTTTTGTGCAGCTCAAAACTTTTTGAGCAGATGAAATCACACTGGACGGATGCTGGATGGATAGAGAGTATGAAAAACGGACGCAGTGAGTACAGAACGGAAGCATCGCATTAACCAACGGATGGCAAGTGTTTCTCTCCGTTTTACATCTTCTTTCCATCCATTGGTGCAGTGTGACATGGGCTTTACTTCTTGATATATCTAATTTTATCTTCACTTTACTTATAATCATTAATAATCATGTTTTTTCTTCCTTTCCCCTTAGCCAACATTTGTTTATATATTTTAATTCATTTCCATTACCCTGTTTTTAATCCTCCAAAGAAAGGGTTCATAACAGCATAATTTTTATACAATTCGTATTGATATATAGATAGATAGATAGATAGATAGATAGATAGATAGATAGATAGATAGATAGATAATTATACAGTCCTAAAATATTTCCCAGTAAATTTTAAACTACGTACCAAGATACCATGTAGTACCTCCCTTATAAAATCCCTGATCCTTATCTCTAAATTTCTCGGCTTTATTATTTCTTTTAATTTTAGCCTGCTTTCCCTTTTCTAAACTTCCCCAGTCTTTCTTCTTTTTTTTTTTTTTCTAGTATTATTTTTATTCCTCTCTGCCTGTCAGCCATGTTTTCCCCCACCCTTTTCAGTTCTTTTTTTGGGGAGTTTTTCTTGTATAATTATTCCTCCTCCTCCTCCTCCTCCTCCTCCTCCTCCTCCTCCTTCTTCTTAATCTTGGGAGCCTTATCTCTTTTGTTTGTTGTCTCAGTTGTTAGTGTCTCTATTTTAAATCCTTTTATATCCTTTGGAAATGGTCCTTGTTCTCCATATTCTTCTAGGCTGTTGTTTTCCGCTTCCAACTTGTCATCTCTGGGCTTTCTTTGTTCTTCTGTAAGCTGCAACACCATGACTTTACTAATCATTTATCCAGAAAGCTCATTCTTTCTTTTAACATACCTCTCACAGTTTGCACTCTGACTTAAATTCTTTGCTTATTTCTTCCATTTCTTTATTAAAGATCAAATTTTTCATTTATGCTCCTTGCCAAAATCTCTGTTTCTCTCACTTTCTCTTTCTTCTGTTTTTTTTTTTTTTTTGTCACAGTCAACCTCCAGCAGTCCCATAATATTATATTCCTTTATATTTTACAGTAGTCCCCACTTTTTCTTTTAAAGCTTCTTGGGTTCTTGTTGTATTAATAATCTTTTATTCCATTTCTTCTTTCTTTCAACTATTTATACGACCAGTAATTTCCCATAAAAGCATAAAAGAGGAAAATCTTTAACCATTAGCTGGTGCTCTCTATCACTTTCTTTTCAAAGTTTTTTAATTTTTAATTGTATTTTCTGTAGAATTAACATTAAATTTTATCCATTCCAAATTAATATCCAATTTTATCCAATGCCTAATTAATGTCCAATTAATGTCCAATTCTGTATATTAGTCCAAATTTATTCTCTGTTTTCATATAATTCTTTTATTTCTGATTTTTTCTTTACCTTATATTTTCCTCTTATTCCCCGTTTGCAGCTACCATACTTCCAAACGAGGACTCTTTCTTCCCGCTTTTCGGGGTTATCAAAAAAAAAGTATTCAAAGTCTTTTATCCAGTTACACGCCGCTCACCATTTCCACTCTCCAGCACAAACTTAAGTCCCAGCAGCTTCCTGTCTTCCGGGCAGCCATTAAACAAGCGCTTTTACCTGTCTTCTAGATGCCAAGCCAGGAGGGGAGATGCAGCTCCCCTCAACCCAGGTGGCAGTTTCCCCCTCTTCCCTCCACCCCTACAAGGTGGGTCAGATGGTTCAGTCCCTCAGTGACCCCTCCAACAGGGCAAGCACGGATTAAAGCTGCACATGATCGTGGTCTCTGGTCTGTCTTCGACAGAAATGCCCCCGGAAGTCACCTTATGGCACAATCCTGACATGTCTATTCAGAATGGCTTTCTTTGAATTTAATGAGATGTATTCCAAGATAGAATTTTTGTCCTATTTCCTGTAGCATTTAGAGTCGTCCCCCCCCTTTCTTTGGTTATTTATGAGATATCAATGGTTACAGTGACTGACAAACAGAGACCTGAAAAAGTTATCTGTGGAATGGAATGGAATGGAATGGGGCTTGGAGTTCTTCTAGTCCAGCCCCTTGCATAAGCAGAAGACCCTATACCATTTCAGACAGGTCTCATCTTAAAAGCCTCCAGTGATAAAATACCAATAACTTCTGAATTTCTTCCACCACTGCTTTAAGATAGAATTGTTTTCTCAGACAGAACTGTATTACATATTTGTTAACTTAGGTTCCCAGAGCAACAACTATATTTAGAAAACATATACCAGATAGGTCTTTGGAGTGGAACCTGTCCTGTGTACTACTCCTTTATAAATAAAATAATAGCATAATTCTTTGTTGGTTTGGAATTCAGGCCCATTCATGAATTTGGGCATAAGATTGCAACTGTCTAGATTTTTTTAACTTAACTTCATCCTTAGATATGATAAAAAGAAAGAAAAGTTGATTAACTAATAAATACAGTACTGAGAACTGAAGTAAATGTATAGGCTTATCCTTTGGGAACAATTTACTGATAGTGCCAGCAGAGTTTTATGTGAACAAAGCAAGCACTAAGCTGTGGAAAATCCTTGTTGCATCTGTTTTAATGCTGAGATTTGCCTGAGAAGTTAAATGTCGAGTTCTCAAAATATACTTTGTGGTCTCTTGGAGATTAAAATTGTATAATAGTAAAAGGAAACATGATAATAATGATAAATACTGCACAAAGCAGCTTCAGCATAGCCTCTAAAATGTGTTCAAAAATTTTTGCTACTGTAATCTGGATAAACATGAAATGGGATAATATTATTTCTGGAACCTACTCTTTGATTAGCTGTTGATTAGATTGTGATCAAAACACATTCCAGGAGCAGTCGTCAATTAATAATATTTATTATCCATCAGTGTACATAAAGTGGATGAAGCAAGCAATATCTATGGAAGATGTAGCTAATCCCTTGTAAAAATTCTTCCTGGTTCCAAAATAAATGGACAAATGATTTCTTTCTTAAATAAAGTGCCTTTTTTAAAAAGTTATAAAGTTGTTCCTCTATTATTAAACATGGTGCATTTGGTTTTTCCTCAAGATAATCTTGGAAAAATGGAATGTATCTAGCATTCATTCTTTGGTTGCCAGAGTTTCTACTTCCCACTTAAGATTGTGTGTTATAGCATAAGTGTTGTATTTGGAAGAGTGTCTTTTACCTGGCTTTAATTCAGAGGAAAAGATACACAGGTCCACCATACATAATATTTATTAAGCCAAGATTTACTTCCAATTTCTTCTTTAATATTACTATTTGATAAAAAAAAAACAATGGTACTCTTTAATGCTGTCATGATCCATGTGTCTTTCTTCCCTGTGCTTGCTTTGTGTTCGCTGGTTTTTTTCAGACCAGAAATCCTCACTATTACTTCTCCTTGTTTTGACATTCATAAAAATTTTCTCATGACTTAATTAGTAATGTCAAGGTTTGATCTCAGACTAACTTAATCCAGAGCATATGCTATATCACTGAGGTATAACCCTACTCTCACTGTAATTCTACCCACATGAGCAACTTCCCTCTATATACATAATCAGATGGATATATCTATTTAACAGATAATCCCTTCATTCATTTAGGTGCTGCTCTGGGAAATTTCTGATCTCTTAGAATTTTTTTTTAAAGATGAGTTTTGCTGGTGATGGAAGTGGGAATATAAAAAGCCAGCATGTCCCGACCAATGTACTTTCTTATTTTATGTTCAAAGTCTACAACTTTCAGTTAAAATCTGGTCTTCCATATAATATGTTCCTCTATTCACCATTTTTGTTAGCACCTGGTTGCATTTTCTGCTCCTTTTCAAAATGACTGTTATTGACTGAATATATCTCAGCAACGCTGTATCACTGTTGACATTTAATTTTCAGTTAAATCATTTTAATTAAAATCTGACATCTTTCAGCATGGTAATGAAAATGGCCTGGAATTACGGTCGCAGATTGCATTTGTGTGAATTTATGAATTTGTTTCAAGAAAATGAACTTTTAATTAATTCCTGTAGCAGTAGTAGCTTGGTTAGAGGGAATGCTTTCTTGGAGAGAGGACTAAAGTTTCTAATACTATTACTGATATATCAGATGTGGAAGCAAAGTAACTAATGATGCTTATTCATCTATATTAACTGTGTTTTCATTGATTGAGCTTATGCTATACTTCAGTCAAAAATGTTGTTATTCAAAAATTAAGTATCTCTTTAGTGCTGAGTCACCAAATCATTATCTGACTGCATTATCTGAATCATCTTGCCCCACTTGCTACATTTTACAGTATGTCACATTCTCTACAATTTGTTGGCTACTTTTCCTATCAATGTTTTAAAAAATCAAATGAGAAAGGTAAAGACAGATACCTATTCAATGGCTTTTGGTTGGTAGCTTTTTTATAATCTGGACTATCCAAAGAAAAAATTGAGGAATACATAAAGAACCAATCCTAAATTTACTTAAGTATAGTATTTGCTTAAGTTTAAAATAAATCTCATCAATTTAATTAGGGATTGAAAATATAAATAGGCTGTATATCCAAATCAACAAAATAAAAATACTACTATGTACACATCAACCACTTCTATATTCTCCCTCTCCCTCTCCCCATGGTTCTCTAAATAGATGTAAAGTACTGATAATCTGTATTTTCTGTTGAAGAAGCTGTGTTCACATATTTGCATTTCATATATAAATGTCTTCAGCTTTTCTTTGTTTTCTGTTGGGCTTTTTACTGAACTGGCAGAAATATAAACAACTTTAAAGTACATTTTTGTGCATGCCTCAGCATTTTATTTTTTTTAAAATGAACACTGGATTGTCAATCTTGCACTACTTATACAGTGATTATCAAAGTGAACACAAAGAAACAATTGTACGTTTAAAAAATAATCTATTCTCATGCAATGTTTTCTTTTTATCCTCATGAGGAATTCTATTATCATCCAAGGAGAAACTTACAATCAAGTTCCTCTGTTTTTCCCCATTGGTTACTTCTTTTTCTTTAAAAAAATGGTGCTTTGGACCGTCAAAAGCCATTTCAAAAACAGCGTTCTATCCTGCTATATGCTCAATGAACTTATGGATGTACCAGTATAGGCTTCACCCAGTGTTACAAGAGATGTGGTGAATTACCTTGTTCATAAGTAGCTGCAATTTTTTTCTTCTTGTAGACTCAGCTGTCCCTGATCTGACTATTGTGTAAACTCCGCTCTTCCACCTGTCTTCCAAGTTTTGTGTGGGAGGCCTTATAACATTACAGGTGCACTACATAGAGGAACTGTGCCAGTGTCTTGCTTTCCAAAAACTTCAGAACAGATAGCATTCCTCTAATGTTCAACACACAACTTCACCTCCCTATTGAAGTGCTCCACGGTTGAACTTCCCTTTTTCTCAGATATATCCCAAGGTCATTTTTTTTTCTCCCTTTCAAAAGATCTGAAGAATTTCTTTGCTATCTCCAAGACTTTATATTTTGGGAAAGAATAACAGAGGTGTTTCTTTCTTGCTCTCTCTTCCTTTTAATTTAAGCAGTTTTATGATATTGCTTCCCCTATAACAAAATGTAGCAAATTTAAAGAAGGGTGCCACTCTATTTCCTTGGCATCTTATTTAAAATTAGCATAAAGAAAGATGATCAGATGAGGGAAACCCAAATATTACATTTGCAAGAACTGCATAGTGCCTTCCAAAAGCAGATGGCAAGTAACTGTTATTCCACGGGAAATGCTGAAAAGGTATCAAATAAAGTGAGTCCTAATTCAAATTCACTGAACTGCATTTTTTAAAAATGCAGTATTTATTTATGCTGTCCAAGTTTCCATTGATTAGGAAATTGGGAATCAATATTCGTATATAAAATGACTAACACATTTTTAAAAAATCATACTCTCACTACCATAACTAAATACCAAATTACTTGATGCCTTTTTCCCTTATGGATAATATATTCACCAAAATACAGATAAAGCCAAAATAATCTGGCATGTATGATAGGGTTAATAAGCAGCAGAATATCTGGTTAACAAATTATTGTACTGAATGCTTAGTATTAGAAATACAGATAACCACAGAGCAAGGTGTACTACAATTGTTTTGATAGGGCACTTCAGTTCCTAAACCTGCCATCTGTCACTCATTCCATTTGTGCTTCACTGTTGACTCTTGCCCTTTGTATAATTGATATACATATAATTTGAATCCATAGGTCCCATTTATTTCAGTGCAGGTAGTTCTCGGCTTATGTTTATTATCGGTAAGCATTGAGGGTTACAGTGGTGCTAAAAAAATGGAGGTATCACTGGTTCCTGAAGTTCTGGCCATTGTAGCACCTCCAAGGTCACTTGATCATGATTTGGGTGCTTGGGTGCCCAACTCACTATTATGCCATTGCAGGGAACCATATGATCGCCATTAGTGACCTCCAATTCCAGCTTCCTACAAGCAAAGTCAATAGAGAAGCCAACAGGGAAGGGTACAAGTCACTCTGAAAATTTGCTCCTATTTTTTCCTCCTACTTACAGCAGTCTGCTGCTCGCATGCAGCTGTGCTGGCCCTCTCCCAGTCTCTTCCACTCTCTTGCTTCTTCTACTTCCCACAGCATCCTCCCACCTGCACAAGGTAATGTGCTGGCTCTCCCAGGCTCTCCTCTGGCCCTCCCCTCCATGTCACCTCACCTGGAGCTCCTCTCTCTTTCCAGTTAATGATTTGGGGTTATTATGACAGCCGGGACTGAATGGGATTGCTGTTGCTCAGATATGCAATCACATAACCTGAGGACTACCTATATGATACTCCAATATAATGATTATAATACATAAAAATACTTAGTATAAACATGAATTGTAATTTATATACCAGTTGCCACCATGATTTTTTTTCTTTATTATAATTGTCACCTTTATGTTTTTATTTTATTTATAGTTTGCCATGTGACCAGAAAGCACTGATTTTCTTTTTCTTTTCCTTGACAGGATCCTTCAAAATGTGGACGCAAAAAAACAGTCTCCTTCAGCAGCATGCCCTCAGAAAAGAAAATAAGTAGTGCAAGTGACTGCATTAGCTTCATGCAAGCTGGCTGTGAACTGAAGAAAGTCCGGCTAAACTCTCGTATTTATAATAGATTTTTTACTCTTGACCCTGATTTACAGGCACTTCGCTGGGAACCCTCAAAAAAGGATTCAGAGAAGGCAAAACTTGATATTTCTGCAATTAAAGAGATCAGATTAGGGAAGAACACAGAAACATTCAGAAACAATGGACTTGCAGATCAGATTTCTGAAGACTGTGCCTTCTCCATAATTCATGGAGAAAATTATGAATCTCTAGACTTAGTTGCCAATTCAGCAGATGTTGCCAACATTTGGGTGTCAGGTTTACAATACCTGGTTTCTCGTACTAAGCAATGTTTGGATTTAATAGAGAGCAGCCAAAATACTCCACGGTTTGCTTGGCTTACATCTGTATTTGAAGCTGCAGATGTTGAAGGCAATGGGATTATGTTGGAGGACACAGTTGTAGAATTAATAAAACAGCTGAACCCAGCCTTAAAAGAGTCCAAAATCAGATTAAAATTTAAAGAAATTCAAAGGAGCAAAGAGAAACTAACAACTCGTGTAACAACAGAAGAATTTTGTGAAGCATACACAGAGCTTTGTACAAGACCTGAAGTTTATTTTTTGCTAGTACAAATATCTAAAAACAAAGAGTATGTAGATGCCAAGGATCTCATGCTTTTTTTAGAAGCTGAGCAAGGGGTTGCAGGTATCACTGAGGACATTTGCCTTGATATCATTCGTAGATATGAATTTTCACAGGAAGGGCAGTTGAAAGGTTTCCTTGCAATTGATGGATTTACACAATATTTGTTGTCTCCAGAATGTGATATTTTTGATACCACACATAAAAGGGTTGTTCAAGACATGACCCAGTCTTTATCACACTATTATATCAATTCATCTCACAATACCTATCTGATAGAAGACCAGGTTCGAGGGCCAGCAGATATCAATGGCTATATCAGGGCACTGAAAATGAACTGTAGAAGTATCGAACTGGATGTTTGTGATGGGCCAGATAATGAGCCCATCATTTGTAACTGTAATAATAGGGCATCACTTTTGTCCTTTAAATATGTAATTGAAATAATCAACAAATTAGCCTTTGTTTCTTCAGAGTATCCTCTTATTCTCTGTTTGCAAAACCACTGTTCCATACAGCAACAGAAAACCATGGCTGAACATATGAAGAAGACTTTTGGGACCAAACTCTACACAGATGTACCACTACCATCAGAGATGTATCTACCATCTCCAGAGAAACTGAAAATGAAGATTATTATCAAAGCAAAGAAATTGCCTTATGGTAAGGATTTATTAGAAGGAGAAGTCACAGATGAAGATGAAGAAGCTGAAATATCTCGCAGAAAGTCTGAAGAGTATTTAGGGGATCCAAAAATGACCTGGCTATGCAAAGAGCTTTCTGATCTTGTAACTATATGTAAATCAGTCCAATTCAAGGATTTTGAGAACTCAACGAAAAAGCAGAATTATTGGGAAATGTGTTCCTTCAGTGAAGGAGAAGCTAGTAAAATTGCAAATGAATGTCCAGAAGACTTTGTCAATTATAATAAGAGATTTCTGTCTCGAATATATCCAAGTGCCATGAGAATAGATTCCAGTAATGTAAACCCACAAGACTTTTGGAACTGTGGTTGTCAGATAGTGGCAATGAATTATCAAACACCTGGGCCAATGATGGATTTACATACTGGATGGTTTCTACAAAATGGGGGTTGTGGTTATGTCCTTCGACCTTCTGTTATGCGAGAAGAAGTGTCTTACTTCAGTGCAAACACAAAAGGCATCGTCCCAGGGGCTTCCCCACAAGTTTTACATGTCAAAATCATCAGTGGACAAAACTTTCCAAAGCCTAAAGGAGCCTGTGCCAAAGGGGATGTCATAGATCCTTATGTCTGTCTAGAAATCCATGGCATACCTGCAGACTGTACAGAACAGAGGACTAAAACTGTTCAGCAGAACAGTGATAATCCTATTTTTGATGAGAGTTTTGAGTTTGAGATCAACTTGCCAGAACTTGCCATGATCCGTTTTGTAGTCTTGGATGATGATTATATTGGTGATGAATTCATAGGTCAATATACAATCCCCCTGGAATGTTTACAGTCAGGCTATCGACACATACCTCTGCGCTCCTTTATAGGGGACATCATGGAGCATGTTACTCTTTTTGTGCACATTGCAATAACTAATCGGAGCGGTGGAGGGAAGCCACAAAAGCGTAGCCTGACGGCTAGAATGGGAATGAAAACTAGAGACTATACTATGCTGAGGAACACAAGCCTTAAGACTATAGATGATATCTTTAAGCTAGCAGTACACCCATTGAGAGAAGCAACTGACCTGAGGGAGAACATGCAGGTAAGGAAAACTGAGTCTTTTTTATTTTTATAACTGAAAGCTTGGTTTAACAAAGTATCATATATTATTGTCATTCCTGGTTGTTAGATTTTTTTAATAGCTACCAGAATATTACGATCACCATCAGTAAAGATTGTACTGGTTAAGTTCAAAGAAATAGCAGTCTGTAATTTCTATTTTTATAGTGTCAAAAAATTGAAGCTTAGGATTTTTTGCTTGTCTTGAAGTTGGAGGCTTTCAATTTCTCCATGTTATTCTTACTCTCCTGAATTTTTCTGCAACAATGAGCTAGTTTATTATTTTTAAAGTGCTCCTCTGTGGCCGAGAAATTGGATTACAATGCACTATTATTTGAAAGGCATTGTTTAGACACTTCTGTATATAATTCTTATAATAGCCTTCCCATTTTTCTGGAAGAGATGCACAGTACTAGATAATATAATTGTGTTTATAAGAGAGGGAGGGAGTAAGAGACATTCATACTTTTGGTGTTGTCCCGTGAATTCAGAATTCTAGAAATAAGAACATATTACTAATTGCAGAACACTGTTATTCAGAGAATATCATTATTCTTACAAATCCTTAAACAATTATAAACCTGTACTTTAAGAGTCAATCCCCTTAAATACAATGAGCTTACTTTTGTATAATCAAACTGATAATCTTAAACTCTTCTGAGCTCTTATCTTCTTCTCAGTTCCTAGTTATACATGGACTTACCACGTATAAATGTCTTTTTTAAGCATCAATTCAATTGTTTAGATAAGCTGTTTCCTCTTAATTTTTCATTTTAAGATATTTAGAAAACAAGGCTTTACTTGCAGAAGAGTCATGGAACATTTCCCATTACAGGAGCAAATACAGTACATTAGCAACATGTTTAGTGACTGATATATAATTTTTTTCTCCCACAGTTTGTAAATTTTAGTGATTTATGATTGGAGTCCAAATAAAAATAGCAATGTGACATACAATATAAAACAAACAAGACAGATTTCTGACAGAATGTTAAGAATGTTCTGGATAGCCCCTCTGCTAAATGGTGACCAGGCCCCATATCTCCTGGTGGTAATATTGCATCTTTTCTGGAAATTTTTGGTGAGAGATTGGAAAGTAAGAAGCAGGTACCTTCCATACTTGACCAATTCATACAGTAGGAAAGGTGGGAATATAAACTCTGCACACCAAGTACAGAGAAGGAGACAGTGGAGTATGACAAATGTTCCTGACTTAGTAGTGATAATGACATCTGAACAAATATAAAAATGAATGCACTTAAAGCTTTTCATTACCAATATAGAAGGTAAGGGGGTTAAATCATGCAAGCATGAAGTACTCTTCTGGGTAGAAAATGTATTGTTCTGTAGATCCAGACACTTAAAAGACTGGAAATGGTCTGTAACCATCATAATCATTAAAAACGGTGACATCTAACCAGATACCAGGAATTTTCATGTGAAGCTGACTCAAGAAAAGATTTTAATTGTGCAACAAACTGGTTTTAAGTCAGGCTTTTTGATTTGGGGGAAATGCATCAATATTTTTGGGGAAAATGCTGCTTCTCCCACAAGCTACTCATAGCATCCAGTATGGGAAGTGCTTCAGTCTTTGCTTATCTAGGCTGGACTTCATTTGCAGAATGCTCCTCCTCCTCCACGGGACTCCTCCCCAGTATTCCCCAGTTTTGGCTCAGCCTTGTGAGAGATAGACAGTGCTTCTCGTTAATCCTTGGCCGAAACAGGAGAATTCTCTTTAAGGTTTGACAGATAGTCAATTGTTCTTTTCTAACCGACACTGCCCTTGCCATCTGGCCATTGGGGATCGCATTACCAGGAACCACTCCTAAGTGTAGGCAGGCTTCGCACGCATTTCGCCCCCCCAACCGCTAGCCCTACCTTTGCCATTACAATCGCTGAGCCACTTTATTATTTAAACGGCAAGTCTTTTTTTCTCTCGTTCCTTTCTGAGTCGTATCGCTGTTTCTCCTTTCCCCCAAGAATGTGGAGGTGTAATTGCCTTGCTATTTCACCCCTCCCCACCGGTTTAGCCCTAGGGGAAGACTGTTGGAACTTATCTCTTTTTCTTGGCGGGAGATTGCTGCTGGCGCGTGTGCCACAAATAATGTCCGGTCGCCATTTTTTTGTTTTTTTACTGTCAAGGGACCACGTGGCTGTGTTGAGTGCTAATTCAATAGACTGTGTGAGGTAATCCTTATTCCAGATTGAAGGGGTTTTTTTCCCGTAAAATACCCCGATGAATCATTTCAACCTCGTTTTCAACATATTGGAGGTTTTTGTTAATTCGTGTTGTTGGCTCAACCCTCACAGTTCTCCCTATCCAGCGCACAACAGCGAGCACCTAGGCCAGCATCTGCCTCTGCAGGGAAGCTGTTGAAGTGTTATTTGGCCTGCTAGGTGTTCTCAATTTGGCTGATTGGGACATCCAAATTTGATATATATTTGCACATACGTTCTGCTAATATTAATCACACCAATATAATAATACTGGCAACTTCATAAAAATAATAAATGAATTGCTGAGATACGACTCAATTTTAAAGCAGATATCCATATTTAAAAAAGAAAAGAAAAGAAAATATGGGGGATTTGATTTCAGGGTACCCTGTCCATTCTTGGCCAGGTCCCTGGGCGCGCCAAACGCCTACACAATATAGCATTAAATAATGAGCATACTGGTCCTTCCATAATCACAATGGCAGGGGGTAGTAGTTCATACTCCTCAACTTTGAGGGACAAGTCCAAATCTCAACACAATTCTAAGCAAAAAAAAAAGGACTTCTAAGGCATCAGAAAAGGATGCCAATAAGTGCCACTTAAGTGCCAATAAGGCTCTGGAAAAACAAATAGATAAGTGCACACGAGAGGCACATAGGACCTCTCAAGCCTTTTCACCACACAATCCAGAGCCATCCTCCTCTTTCCTCCCTCCTACCCCCCTAGATCTCTCCCTCTCATCCAGGCACAGCGTGGCTCCACTGAGTCAACAGGTCCAGTCAGCTCAATCACCAACCATGCGAAGAATACCTGAAGTGACGTTCACACCAACAGCTGCCAGTCTTCGACAGGAGCAATCTCTTCCAGAAGATGTGCCAGAGCAAATGAAGACCTGGATGGAGATGGCTATCTGTCAGGGAATCGCAGCAAGCCTGCAACATGCGGTTCTGACCAGGGATCATCCCACACCTGCTGAGTATGATTCTCAATCAGTTCGGTCATTGGCCAGGTTGGAGCTACACTATACCCAGGTACAGTGTTAAGGGGATATGCAGGAACCGCAGGAGGAAGAGCAGGAGGAAGAGGCGGAAGAGGTGGAACACATTGAACACATGGACCAGAGTGAATCAGAATCAATGCATGAAACTGACCTGGCCATGTCAGAAACAGACCCCTTACAAAGGGGGATGTCTGAGGATGAGGGCCTCGCTCCTGACCAACCTGTATTTACAGGCTTGTTCCGGCCACAACTTTTCAAATCTATTGTTCAAGGCCAAAAATACTGTGCAACTGGACAAGTCGGCCCCTTCTACCACTCCAACTCCATCAGATGAGGGACCAGAGGATCTCATTTTCACCCAACCTGTTGTTGAGGCAGACGTGATTCCAGTCCCCCACATGTTTGCAGACCTTGGTACAGAACAGTGGGCTTCTGCAGCAGTGTACCCGGCCCCCACTGGTTACAACAGGAAATTATTTAATTTGGCTCCAAATTTCTTAAAATTGTTGAATACTCCTGACGTAGATGAACCCATTGTGGGATTACCGTCCTCGTCCTCCATTCCCAGTGAAGCACTGGAGGTATTAAAATCAGAGGACAAACGGGCTGAGCTAGCACTATGCAGGGCCCATCAGTCTGATGCGTGGACCATCAGAGCAGCCACGGCCGCTTCCTTCTTTATGTGTTCCTCCTTCAGATGGCTCTGGCTATTACAGGAGCATGTCCCCAATTCCAATACCAGAGCGCACCAAGACATTGCAAAGCTGATAGCAGCCACCGAATTCTCAGCTGATGCAACCTTTCATGCAGTTAAGTTTTCAGCCAGAGCCATAACTTCACGTCACAGCGCGACGCTTGCTATGGTTAAAGAACTGGCAAGCGGACATTAAACATAAATGCAAGCTTGCTTCATCTCCTCTAGCGGGAGACAGACTATTTGGCCCTTCCCTCGATCCGCTACTCATCGAGACTTGAAATAAAAAGAAAAGTTTACCCTCCCTTTTTCAGAGATCAGACCCTAGAAACCCTCAGTCCTTTCGGAGGGGATCCTTTTGGCCCTTTTATCAGGGACTGTTCTCAACCAGATACCAGAGATCCCCACCTTTCCGACCAGGGCAACAACCAGAGAGGTCAGACTTTGGGGATAGGAACATAAGGGATGGCCAACCCAAGAAATCCTTCCGAGGAGTGGGACATAGATTTGGACCTTCCATTGGCGGCCACCTTAAATTATTTGTGAACCAAAGGGACTCCTCAACGTCTGATTCCTGGGTCAGAGACACGATCAGATTTGGCCTCGCGCTGGAGTTTCAATCCGCTCCCCCAGACTTCTTTATGTTGTGCCCTCTTTCCAGAGATCTGGTTAAACGAGATCTTATGGAAACAGCTATTCAGCATTTACTGGACATACGAGCCATCCAACCAGTAGCTACTGACCAATGAGGGCAGGGTTTCTATTCACATGTTTTCATTGTTCCCAGAAGTTCAGGGGGGTGGAGAGCAATCTTGGATTTGATACACCTTAATCAATTTTTAGTATATCGCAAATTTAAAATGCACACCTTACAATCTGTCTTACTTGGTATCAGAAAAGATGACGTCCTTACATCTATAGATCTGATGGAGGCGTATTTACACCTTCCAATTCGGCCTTCCCACTGTAATTTTTTAAGATTCTGGTATAATAATCTTCATTTTGAATATGTGGCTCTTCCCTTCAGACTAGCCTCTGCCCCCAGGACCTTCACAAAGGTTCTCGCAGCCCTCGCTGCTCATCTCCAGGGTGTCCCCATACGACTACAGTGTTACCTCGATGATATCTTAATTCTGTCATCTTCTGTTCATCAATCAGTCATAGATACTCATACCATATTACACTCCCTACAACTACACAGGTTCTCAATCAATTGGGAAAAGAGTCATTTAACGCCTTCGACTCGATTAATCCATCTGAGGGCAGTCATAGATACAGTGGAAGGCAAAGTTTTCCTGTCACCAGATAGACAAAAAAGCATTCATCAATTAGTTAAGGAGGTCAGGGTTTACAGGAAGGTGTCTCTAGCTGATTTATCAAAATTGTTAGGCAAGATGATCTCGTGTATATCTATTATTCCTTGGGCCCAGCTCCACACTAGATCCTTCCAGTGGTTCCAGTGCTCCCATACCAGCAATCCGGCCAAAGCAACTCCAAATACAAGGTCAAAGTTCCATCACAGATCCTCATATCTCTGGTGGACCAGACCAGCCATAAGCAAAGGTTGCCTATTCAAAGAGCCCCACAGACTTCCTATCACCACTGATGCCAGCCTGATTGGATGAGGAGCTCACTTTCAATTGCTCACAGCCCAAGGCCGCTGGTCCTCCATAGAACGATCACGTAGCATAAACTGGCTGGAGCTTCGTGCAGTTCACCTGGCTCTCCATAGCTTCCTTCTGTGGAACCAACACATATTAATATTGACCGACAACGTAACTGCGAAAGCTCACATAAACAAAGAGGGGGGCACTCAGTCGAAACACCTCATGCGAGAAGCAGACCATTTTTGTCATTGGGCAGAGAGCAACCTGATTTCCATCAGAGCAGAACACATTTCAGGACTGTCGAATACACAGGCAGATTGGCTAAGCAGGGTCACGATAGATCCATCGGAGTGGCACCTCCATCTGACCCTCTTTCAAGAGGTGGTCAGAACATTTGGGCAGCCAGTAGTAGACCTGTTCGCTTCCCCCCTCAACACTCAGCTTCTGAGATTTCTTTCCAGATACCCCTCACAAGGAGCAGAGAATTTCAATGTGCTCCATTGCTGTTGGCCCCTGGGGCTTCTGTATGCATTCCTGCCCCTTCCACTGATCCCAAGGTCATCCAGAAGCTTCTCAACGAGAGGGCGGAATTGCTTCTAGTAGCTCCCTACTGGCTCCGCAGTCTATCTTTATCACCACCATGGAAAATTCTGCCAGACAGGGTCTTGTTAACCCAAGGACCCCTTCAACATCTGGACCCTCAATGGTTGCACCTGACCATCTGGAGGTTGAGCGGAATCTTCTGAAGAGCAAAAAGTTTTCCAACAGAGTTATTGCCACTATCCAAGCTGCCAGACACCCCTCAACAACTCGCATCTATAATGCCATGTGGTCCAGTTTCTATAAATGGTGTACTAAGTCTCAGATTGATCCCATTTCTCCATCTGTGGTACAGATACTAGAGTTCTTACAAGAACAAGGATTATCACCTAATACCTAATAAAAGACAAGTGGCGGCTGTTGAGGTAATTCCCCGTTAGGAGAATGAGTGCATACAGGGAAACGTATAGAGAGTAGTGTTGGAATAATGCACACAGAGCACACAGATACACTGTACAGTAAATGTAGGTTTTTACTTCCAGAAAGGTTTAAGCAAAGTCCAAAATAAGCAATCCAAAGTCATTCACAAGTTAAATCAGTCAGTTTTCAATCCAGGGAAAATCCAAATATCAAGTCCAGTGTCAAAAGCAGTTCAGTAACAGACTTACATTAAATCCAGAAATATCAGTCAATTAGGAAAAATAGAGCAATGGCAATACTTTCCAACAAGGAAACAAAGATACACTCATACTCTCTTCTGAGACTCAGACTAAGACAACCCAGGTTTCTGGCTCCATCTTATGGGCATTTGAGTAACCATATCCAATTGCAGTTTTTAGCATGCTTTTAAAGATACAGTTTTAAAATGTCTATCCTGGTTTATATATTTCTAACCCAAATAGCTGTTAGGTGACTTATATTCCTAACAGCGGCCTTGGTGTCAATTATCACTTATGAAGGTCTCCTATCCTTTTCCCATTATCCACGCATACAGTGTTTCCTTCGAGGAGCCACAAACTTACGCCCGCCAACGGTTCACCGTTATCCCACTTGGGACCTTAACAAGGTCCTGGCACTCACTAAGTGCCCTTTCGAGCCCTTGCAATCGTCAAGTCTCCAATTTCTGAGATATAAAGTAATTTTTCTTGTAGCGATCACTTCCGCTTGTCATATTTCAGAACTGGAAGCCTTGTCGATCAGGCAAGATCTTTATGTCGTCCATTCCGACAGGGTTGTCCTTCGTCCTGATCCTATGTTCATACCCAAAGTTAATTCAGCCTTTCACAGGGCACAAGAACTGACACTCCCTAATTTTTGTCCCAGGCCATCCCAAGGGCTGGAACAACAGTGACATCGGCTGGACATGATGTGAGCATTACGAATATATATTCACTGCACAGCCTCTTTTAGAAAAATGGGGGTTTTATTTGTGTCTTTTCAGCCCAACAACCAGGGATGCAAGGTCCCATCCTCCACAATAGGCTGTTGGCTACGGGCCGCAATAGCGAAAATGTATCAGACTCAAGCACTTCAGGTGCCCAGGAGCATAACAGCTCATTCAACAAGGAGCGCCGCAACATCAGCAGCATGGCCCATGCAGACACCAATCACTGACATCTGTCGTGCCGCAACCTGAGCCTCTCCATCACCTTTCATTAGGCATTATAAAATAGATGTGTTTACATCAGCCGAGGGCTCCTTTGGCAGAAGGGTTCTGAAATGGGTCCACAGGGACCAGGAGGGGATCCCAAGACTGATGGAGTCCCTCCTGTAGGATAGGCCAAGTTTTGGTATGTCCCACTACTGGATGCTCTGAGCAGCTCATGGGAGAAAGGGCATTGGTGCTTATCTGACACACCCATTCTCCTTGAGCTGCAAAGAGCATCCAGTCCCACCCTCTTCCGTCTGGTGGGATCCTGTCTTGACCAACAAATTTTTACAGTGTTAAGGGCGAGGGTGTTTGTTTCTCTCATCTTCGCCAAAACTGGGAATGCTGGGGAGGAGTCCCGTGGAGGAGGAGGAGCATTCTGCAAATTAAGCCCAGCCTAGATAAGCAGAGACTGAAGCACCTCCCACTACTGGATGCTCTGAGCAGCTCAAGGAGAAAGGGCGTGTCAGGTAAGCACTAACGCCCTTTTTATTGACCTGAAAACAGATTTCTATTCATTTTTTCCTGAGGCAAAGCCAGCTTTTTCCTTTATTGACAGTCATGCATGACAACTAATCATTATGTTCTATGAAGATACCTTACTCTAGTCATATGTAATACTCTGCCACTTTCACACTCTTAATTTGCATGCAAGCAGGAGTTAAAGCCCATGTCACACTGCCCAACGGATGCAAAACGGACACAATGGACGAGCAAAATGTTCCATCCGTTGTTATACGCTCTCAAAAGGGGGTAAAATTTGCATAACCGGAGCAGATAACACGGACGCGGGGAGGACGCAGGGCGGATGCAAAGCGGATGCGGAACGGAAGCCCAGCGGATGGAAGCGGATGGGAGCGGATGGCACATCCGCAGGGTTTCCAGGGGGCCTCAGCGAAGCAGACGCAGAACGGATACAGCGGATGCAAAGCGGATGCACAGCGGATGAAGCGGATGCACAGCGGATGCACAGCGGATGCACAGCGGATGCACAGCGGAAGCCTAACGGATGCCTGGCATTAATTGCGCATGCAGGGGGGATGCATTGCGTCAGCCTTGCGGATATAACAGAAGCAGCTCGGAAGCAGGTCGCCATTCAGAGGAAAGACCTGCTGCTGGATGGATTGGCTGCCTTGCCTGCCCTGCCTGCATGTCTGCCTGCCAGCCTTGCTGCCAGCCTTGCTGCTAGCCTCCCTGCCAGCCTTGCTGGCTGCCTGCCTGCCAGCCTTGCTGCCAGCCAGTCTGCCTGCCAGCCTTGCTGCCTGCCTTCCTGCCAGCCTGGGTTCATGTCTGCCTGCCAGCCTTGGTGCCTGCCTGCCTGCCAGCCTTCCTGCTAGCCTTGGTGCCTGCCTCCCTGCCAGCTTTGGTGCCTGCCTTGTTGCCAGCCTTCCTGCCAGCCTTGGTGTCTGCCTCCCTGCCAGCCTTGGTGCCTGCCTTGTTGCCAGCCTTCCTGCCAGCCTTGGTGCCTGCCTGCCTGCCAGCCTTCCTGCCAGCCTTGGTGCCTGCCTCCCTGCCAGCCTTCCTGCCAGCCTTGGTTCCTGCCAGCCTCCCTGCCAGCCAGCAACCCCACAACCATGCGGAAGCACAGCAAGCCTCAGCCATCTGCTGCCAGCCCTTGCAAGAGGGACAGGGCTACCATCCCGCCCCCTGGCCCTCACTCTGGTTCTGCTGGGGCTTCTGCAGCACGGGCTCGCTCTTCTGGGGGTGGGGCTTCTGCTGCTTCTGCTTTTGGAGGAGCTGATGACAAGCACTCCAGCACCAGCCACCTCCACAGCACCTGCACCCTTCACCCCTGAGACTGAGCGACCAAGAGGAGTTCCAGAGACTCATTTTTGTTTTATAGCTTGTTGTTAATAAAGTCTATTTTTGATTCACACGCTTGCTCCATTTCTTTTTTTTTAAAAAAAGTCTTGGTGGAAACTTTTAGAAATGGTTTAAGCCTTTGCATGCTTGTGGGATGGGTTAAAATAGCACTGGGATGGGTTGAGATAGCAGTGGGATGGGCAGGGATACCTTTGGAATGGGTAATAGCTGTGGGATACATAAACCTCCAGTGCAAGCATAGTGGGACTGTATGGTCCACCCTCCCAGGTGCCACACCTGTGGCCCTTTATTATCAATAATAATGTAATAATTATCCACACATGTCAACATAAACACAACTCTTTATTAAACGCCCTGTTCATTGTAGGCCAACCAAACATACATGGCCCAATCTCATCCGTGTGATGAGACAGGCTGAAGGAAGGATCCATTAAGCATCTACCATCCTGTCTTGCCACTCCACTACTCCAGCTGGGGAATTGCACCATTGTCTCAGGAGGTTGCGCTGCTTCTTCGCTTCATGTGAGGCTCTGTTGGGGCCTTGCACATCCTCAGTGTCTGTCAGGTTTCGCCCTTGCCTCCATTCCCCAGGCTCCATGTCCCCATTGCCTTGCTGGAGGTCCACGAGCCTGTTCTGCAAGACTGGGTAGCGGGTGCACATGAGATTATGCAGGATGCAGCACGCTTCTATGATCCTCCTCACGGTCTCTGGGCAATGCTGCATGGTGGTGAGAAGTACCTGGAACCTGTTGGCCAGGATGCGAAAGGTGTTCTCCACCACCCGCCTTGCCCTGGACAGCCTGTAGTTGAAGATCCTCTCTTCACGGGTGAGGAGTCTGGAAGTGTAGGGCTTCATGAGGTAGGTTGTGAGGGAGAAGGCGTCATCCCCCACGATGAAGTAGGGCACATCTTGTGTGTCGTTGGGCAGGGGTTCTGGATCTGGGAAGCCCACGATGAGGTTGCATTCCAGCTCCTCCTTGAGGTGACTGCCGTTGTATACCTGGGCATCTGAAGATGAGCCGTTGCTTGAAGCATCGATGTACATGAACTTGTAGTCAGCATTGACCATGGCGAAGAGGATGATGCTGAAGAAGTCCTTGGAGTTGAAATAAGTGGACCCCGACTTGGCTGGAGATTTGCAGGCCACGTGCTTGCCATCTATGGCTCCAATGGTGTGTGGTAAGTTCCACTTCTGATGCCACTGCTCTGCAACTTTCTTCCATCCTTCTTCAATGGAGGGGCACTGGAGGAGCTCCTCCTTGTATTCTTCGATGATGGCCTACACCACTTCTCTGACCACAATGCTGATGGTGTTGGATGGCACCCTCCAGCCGTACTGCATGCTCCTGTAGGAGGTCCCTGAGGCCAGGTGGTGCAGAGTGAGTGCCACCTTGAGCCCAGGTTCCAGGCTGGGCCAGAAGCTGGTGTTTGCCTTGGTCAACCTGGGTGTCAGCCGCTGCACAACTTCGTCAAACATGGCTGGAGGCATCCTCATGAAGTTTTGGAATGCCCGAGTGTCTTCGTTCCTGAGCTCCACCATCAGCTTGTTGTACAGTCCGTACTCTGCTCTTCTGGCGAATCATCTTCGGATCCAGACTCTTTTTGGGTGGCTCCTTTTCTTCTCGCAGTAGTGTTCACAGAGCCTGCAGATGGCTTCGCACTGTTGCAGAACGATGGTGGCTGCCGAAAGGACTTTGTTACAATCCACGGTGGACATGACTGGATGCTGTGGAAGAGGAAGAGCCAGATGAAGGCTGCAGAGGTCTGCACCGTTGGGCTGTTGTTCTGAAAGTGAGATGCAGGCGAGTTGCTCCCCCTTTTTAATCGGCAGTATAGGTTTTCCGCTAGGCATCCTCTAGGCATCCTCTAGACATCCTTAATATCCAAGATAGGTCCCCTCTGCGAACGTTTTTTCTGTTTTAAATGCTTTGTTTCAGTTCTGCATCCGCTAGGCATCCGTTCTGCATCCGTTCTGCATCCGTTCTGCATCCGTTCCGCTTCCTCCCTGCGTCCGGGCGGATGGCGTTCTGCGGATGCGTAGCGGACGTCTAGCGGATATAGCGGATACATAACAGAAGACTAGCGGATGCGTAGCGGATGCAGAATGGACGAACTGGATACATTTTCCGCGCAAAAGTTTTGGGCAGCCCAAAATTTTTGGAGCGGATGAAACGTCCATAAACGGATGCTGGATGGATAGAGAGGAAGCCAAACGGAGGCAGTGTGTACATCGCATTTTCGAACGGATGGCAAGGTTTTTTGTCCGTTTTACATCCTCTTTGCATGTTCAGTGTGACATGGGCTTAAGCAAGGATATATCCTTGCCCTCTCTTATTTCATTTCTATGTTAATGGTGTTACATGGACCATTTCTAAACATGAATCTCGATGTCCACTAAAGGACATTTCTGTGCTTCTTTATACTGATACACAGATGGATTTTTTTTCTTCTCTGTGGTATTAATCAAATATTATCTGGATGAGGATTTCAATGAGAAACAACAGCAGCATAAATGTTAAAGTAGTGATTTTCAAACTCAGCAAGTAAAGCTGTTCCAGTACTCTATTTTCTTTCAGCCCTTCTTCCTAGACACATGGGACTCCTGAGGCAACAGCTCTGGTTCAAAAGGCTGCAAACACAATTAGTACATTTGCCAGATGCAGTGCAAATACAGTACTTCAGTTCTTGCTGCAAAGTAATGCTAAAGTTTTGAGGTTTTGGTGTTCAATTTTGCATTGATTCTGACTTCTCTAGCTCTGAAGCAATTTAATTCAAATGTATTAAGATTCCATTGTAATTGTTTTGCTATATTCCCAATACTTTGGATAGGATTAAAAGAATCTGCCACCTTAAGTATTGGCTGAGACAATACTTTTAGTGTGTTTGGCTGGTTCAGCTGATTTTTGATAAGTTTATTTCTGCTTGGGGGAAAAAAAACCTTTTGCCATTTTTTCTTTTGTGGCATTTCTTCTTCAGTTTTAACATATATCTTGATAGAGCTATGCTGTTATGATATGAATAAAGAGAATAATGTTAAATGATGTGTTATGTGTATTAAAGAAATATAATAATTCTATGCAGCTTACACTTTAGTATTAAAAACTTTAATAACAAAAATAGATAAATAACGAAATAATAATATGTAGTAATATATTGGAGGGGTGATTGCAAACAAAACTTGGACACAATTCTAAGACAAAAACTCAGTAGCAGGTAGCAGATCATACTCTACTCCAGAATATCCCTGGAAGAGCCAGGATTTTACATCTTTACAAAAGCATAACTGGGTCAGGCTTGTATGTTCATGGGAGGAAGTGCAGTTTCAGAGAGAGCTCAGAGAAACGTTATTATCTAGATTGGGTGTCAAACTCAAGGCTCGTGGGCTGAATCTGGCCCACAGGGTGCTTAGATTTGGCCCACGGGCCCACCCTGGAAACTGCAAAGGACCGGCCCTCATTGCCTCTGCCAGCGAAAATGGAGCCTTAATGAGTGATGTTGAGCTGGCCATGCCCCCCTCTCAGCTCCCTGAGGCCAAATACAACCCTGATGTGCCCCTCAATGAAATCGCGTTTAACACCCCTGGCCTAGATCCTCACAAGAGACATTGATTTACAGTTTGCACCTGGTCTATCTCAACTCAGGCAAATCTTACTTTCTGAGAACACGATCCTATAGGTACAAGTCTGAAGTTATGAAGGGTTTTGTAAGTGACAACCAACTTCTTGAAATGAATGGTGAAGATCACCAGTAACCAACGCAGCACACAAAGTAAACCTAGACAAAATGGAGACTGCCTGTAACCATTCCCATGGCGGCATTCTGGATCAGCTGTAACTTCTAATTGATTTTTCAGGCTAATCCTATATAGAGTACTCTAGTGGTCGAGTCAGGAATTAATTAAAGCACATGTAACTGTATGAAAGACCTTCCAATCCAGGAAATATCACAATTGGAACATAAAATGGATTCACACAAAGGCCATTGTGGTCACAACTGCCACTTGTTAATTCAGCAGGAACTTCAAATTATGCAAAGTTTGCCCTGGGAGACTACAGCCACCTCATAAATTAAAAGTGGTGAATCTCTGTAAATGGAAGTTTCTTAATTCCAAAATGACCAGTCTTGTAGAATTGAGCCTAAGGTTATTTGTCCCCTCCAAGTTCCCAAATCTAGGACCTGGATGGCATTGCTTGGATAGTCAGAAAAAAATTCTTTTTTCTGTAGCTGTTTCAAATCCCATATGTGTCTTTCCATCATGTTAAGAAAGTGGAAAGAATCTCAGGCTGGTGCTTTCTAAATGCATTGGGTCTGCTGGCTGCTTAGGAAAATTCTGAGAATTGCAATTCCTCAAAATCTGGAAGGCCCCAAGTTGGGGAAAGCTGTGTACAACAAAACATCATTAAAATAAAATGAATGAGCTTGTAAAATTTGCATTTAAACAGCAATGTTCTGTTAATATTTGCAGGTCTATGAAGAGAATGGCTTGCAAGCATTCTTGTTATTTAGCCATAAGGTTGAGGTTTGCTTAAGTTCTTACTGGGAAATTGTTGGATTTCTTGAAACAAAGAAAGCCTATTGTAAACTAAAAATAAATGTTAATATTGCCAAACAACAGAAAGTCGTCTCTTCTATTGTTATAGGCTATAATCAGTTCCATACACACAGATGTTCCATTCAATTTCTGTTCTATTTGGATTACAACTATAGCAGCAAAATGTAAGTTCAGAGCCAAATTGGCCTGATGCAATTCAGGTGGCTTTTACAGGACTCATGTCTGTAAAGGAATGTTTCATTTTGCCAAATTCCCTACTGCTGAATTGTGATAACCAACAAAAAGTGTTCCTCAGAGTTGGGGATTAGATAGGAGTTAAAACTTAGATAATGACTCTGTTCAAACTTCAGTTCTTTTTTTGGTAGACCCAGATCTGGAGGGATCTGCAGTTTGAAATCTGTTAAGCAAACAAATCCATGAGCAAAAGCCTATTAGCTAGCTATTAGAGATCATCCCTGCATTTGTATCCTCTGACATACAATTAAAAACAAACTCCTTGTGAACTGGATAGTTGGTTGAAATCAGCATGCTGGGTCTGAATTACAAATGCATATGATAAAAGTGAATATGTGATTAATTACTAAGGCCCAATCATAAATGCAGTTCACATTTGTTTGAGTTTGTGATTAATCATTCATTATGGCATTGAATACAATTGACCTGGGTTAACAAAGTCAATCTAAGCTCAGAATCAGAATCAGGATACTCATTTACATCACTGCCGCAGCGCTTCTCTCATAGAAATGGCCACTCTATCTTCTGACTCAGTATATATACCACGTCAGAAAAGAGCACCACTTACTGAGTGTCTTTTTACTTTCCAAAAGGAAGAGTGGAGAAGTCATGGACCCTATACAGTTCCCCAGCACCCAGAGACAGCACCACTAAAGTCAGAGGCCCATGAGTTTTCAGAAGCCATTTGATATATTTTTTTGTATTTTTATTTTTCAAAACTAGGGGTGGAAATGGAAGGGTGGGAACAGAAGTGGAAAGCCCCTGAAAACAAAGTACTGTAACCTCCACCTTTAATTTTTACATTCCCTCGTATGATTTTAAACATTGTCAGAGTTCTAGGCTGTTTGGAGAAGAGTTGAAGGTTCTTGGAATATCACTTAAAACATTGCTACTCCACTGCTGGAAATAGAATAAAATTAGGTTTCCTGTTTTTTAAGACTTGGCTTCAATAATTCTCTATCATGATAACTAAAGGCATCATGTTTGAATGTAATTTGGAAGAAGAGTTTTGGGTTGGATTTTTATTTTCAGAACCTGAATGTAAAAGATCTGCCCCTTCTCTTTTAGTCTTCAGGAAAAGCCCTAAAACCTGGCTATGCCGACTGTCATGGGGCCCTGAAGGAGAAGCTTTTGGCTGGAGTTAGTTGGTGAACAAACAGAAGGCATCCCCAACTCTCTGCTCCATTTTTTTTTAGTTTAATTTTTGTAAAGTTAATTCATTTTATATTTATAATTGTTTAGATATTTGTATATTTTATCTCACTGTCTCCTGGAACTGTGAGATGGGGCAAATACATTTAATAATTTAATAATGTATGGAATAATAAAGTGCAGAAGGTTGGAAACATGCGGAAGTGGCCTTTATCCTGCACTAGATAGACAATGGCTTAAACGATGATGATGAATAATATATGAGCATTTTGAATATGAATGATAGACCCAAGTGTGTTTAGGAATGTTGTCATTTTCAAGAAATAAATATGCAAGAAAGCAAACAGCATTTTGGGAGATGAACATTGGATATTATCTATCCACTAGACTAGAGGATGGCAGTGGCATTTGTAGCAAACCATAGTTTCACTATCGTGATGATACATGATGTCATCACACACATGCTATTATACTTGCATCTCAGTTTCTGGTGCAACTATGAAAATCATGAGATATGTGTGTTGATGTTGTCACTCATGATTTTGTGATTTGCCTTTTCTTGCTCCTTAATATGGAGTATTTGTCCCTTCAGTGCTGCAGCCCAAATTAATATCTACCTTTAAATCAAAGCTAAAAATATTAATTGAAGATGCTGTGCATACCATTTCTTTCTTTTTAGTGTGATAATGAATATACTGTGGTTCTTATTTTGAGTATTTCAAACTACTCAAGCCTTTTTAAGTGTGCTATTTGGTTTGAAAAGAAAAGCACAGAAGCATTTTGAGCTTTATAGAAAAGGGTATATTACTTATGGTAAGACGTAGTTCACTTTAAAGCTGTCAAAAACAAAATGAATTGGTGTCAGTTTCATGTATACCTCTGTGAAAATGTGTTCTTGCAGTTTATGAGTCCTATATGAGGTATGACCCTCCAGAGCAGAGGTCTCCAAACTTGGCAACTTTAAGACTTGTGGACTTCAATTCCCAAAATTTCTCAGCCAGCTATCCCGGCTGAGGAATTCTGAGAGTTGAAGTCTACAAGTTTTAAAGTTGCCAAGTTTGAGGACCCCTCCTCTAGAGGTCCTACCAGTACTAAATGTGGTAGGTGCATCTGTCTTAATTTATAAATTATGATAGTCTGTGGAAATTAAGATAGCTGAAGCCAAAAGTGACATCTATCTCTGCTGCTAGTAATATGGCACTGTTGTCCAATCATGGAGACATTTATAATATAATATTGATTCTGAGTCTCAACAATCTGTAAAAAATTCTGTATATGGTGATTGCAGAATAACTGGCTTTTTTTTTCTATTTTCATTAGAATTCCATTCTGTCTGTGAAAGAACTTTGTGGCCTCCCACCAATTACCAGTCTGAAGCAATGCATTTTGACCTTGGTTTCACGGCTTGTGAACAGTGACAGTGTCCCTTCAGTGGTTCTCTGCATGAAGGACAACTTTCCTTATCTAGAACCATTGGGAACTCTGACAGATGTGCAGAAGAAGGTTCTAGCTGCTTATGACCAGGTTTGAGCTTACATATAGTTTTGTGGGTGTTTGTATTATGAAAAAAAAATTTGAATTTGAAAGAAGGAATTAGGCCATTCCACCTGCCATGCGCAGTACAGAACAAGAGTATGCTCTATTCGATTTTCTATTAGTGTGGCAAAAACTAAGCTTTTTGGCAAAAGAAGTCCAATTCTCAGTCATATTTTAATAAGGGTTTTAACAACCGATCAACAAATGTTTTAAAGACCTAGATATATTTAGCTCACCAAAGAGAAGGTTAAAGAAGACTTGATAGGCATGTCCAAATATTGGAAGTGCTGTTGTGCAGAAGAGACAAGTTAAACAAGATCAAACCCAATAAATGGAAATTTCAGGAAGCATATTTTCACAGAACATTTATAGATAGTTTTTAACACGATGAGTTTTTTTTTTTCCTCAGTGGAATAGACTATTTTAAATGCTGATACTTTTTTCTGGAAATATTTAAGCAAAGTCTGGGTGCTTTAATTATATTCTGCACTGAATGAGAATTGGAATAGTTTGTTTTGACATCAATATCCAATTTTTTGATTCTGTGATTCAAATTGTCACTGAGATTATGATGTTAGGACAGAAATGGAACTGTCAGCAGATTTAAGGAAAGATTTGGTATTAGTTCTAACAAAAAACACACCCTCTATTGGTAAGAAGGGAAATTTTGGGAGGTGGTGGGGAAGGCTAACAGGAGGCATGGAGAAATTGTGACAATGGAAGAGAGAGAGATATGCCGAGGAGATCCATGAACACCAGATAGCAGTTAATTATTTATTTAGGATTTGATGAGAATATGACAGAAAAGATAACTGTCAGAAGACAGAATGAAAACTTCAACATCACAACCCATTGACAATCTCAACCATAGTGGGAAATTATGAGAATCCTAGACTGTGCTAAATTAAAAAATGCCATCAAGCTTGGTATTCAGATAAATCAGAAATCAACAGACACATAGAAACAAACCAAATTTACACACTATTCAAAAGAGATAGTTAAAAAAAGCTAAGAATGAAACCAAAAGACCAGAACACATCCTATCTATCACCCACCACTCATATACACAAGCATTAAAAACAGGCATAGAATCAATCAGAAAAATGATACCCTATCAAGGAACTACCAAGGCTAAAATCACACCGCCACCAACATGGCAGGGCAAACTTTTGTAGGTAAACTGGGAGCAAACCCCACACTGATTCACACTGAGGATATTACCTAGTTGGTAATGAAATGTCTGCAGCCAAACAATTAAGTTCAGAGAGCACCCAGGACTCTACAGTAATGTAGATTTTGTAAGTGTTGCCTCCTTTTTTATGATTATTCCACAGTAATGTATATCTTTCACATTGCCTCATGATGTGTTTTTTAAAAATGTGGGCTAGTCAAAATGCCAATCATTATTATATTTATTTATTAAATTTATATGCTGCTCATTTCAGTGAAAAGGTGATTCTGGATGGCTTAGAGATGATTAAAAAGATGAATATAGAAACAATTAATTTTTTAAAAAGTTACATAACAGCTAATACAATGCAGATGGATTACATGAGGGTGAGATCTTATGCTATCAACCATGTCCAGCAAGGAAGTCCTCCATTGGGGTCCCAAGCCAACTGGCAAAACCAGTTTTTAACCCCGCCCAGAAGACCAGAAGGGTGGGAGCGGATCTGACATCTGACAGTAAAAGATTCCACAAGGAGGGGCCACAGCAAAAAAGTCTCTTCTCCTTGACATTGCTAGCTGAAATTAACAGACCATAGCCCCTTCTTCTGAAGGGAATGGGACAGGGTAAACTCCTTGTGGCAAGGCATCTCCTCAGATTTCCTGGACCCATGCCATATACAGTAGAACCTCTGATCATGAACAATTCTGACCATGACCAAATCAGGTTCTGACCAAAACATTCATAAAATTTTTGAATCTGGTCATGAACATATACTTGGGTGGCGATCAAACATGACCCCTCACCCAGAAATTCCTGAAGACGAAACATTAGAAGAAGAAATTGTGGTCGTGACCAGAGGTTCATTTATTAAATTTATATGCTTCCCTCTTACTATCGAAGCGACTCTTATACAAGTACATATAGTCAGGGGTGGGCTGCTACTCACTAGTTCAGGCAAACCAATAGCTAATTTTATGGCCAGTTCGGTGAACTGGCAAATCCAACCCCTGTCTGGCCCCGCCACTCCCACCCACCCCCGCCCTGCCCCTCCCAGGAGTCCCCATGCAGCCCGTTTTGGATTACAGGTAAGTGCAGAGACTCAAGGAGGGTGAAAAGGAAGTTTTCACCTGGTAGTTCTGGCCTCCAGAGAACCTCCGGAGAGCCTTTGGAGCCTGGGGAGGCCATTTTTGCCCCACACGGAGGCTCGAGGAAAGCCTCTGGAGCCTGAGGAAGATGAAAACGTCCCTCCCACAGCCCATTTTCACTCTCAGGCCAGAATGGTGGAGGCCGATTAAGTCACACCCACCATGCCTCTCTGGAGGCCAGAACTTCCAGGAGAACCAGATGCTAACTTTTTAAAAGCCCACCACTGCATATAGTCCTCACCTTACAACCACAATTGGGTCCACAATTTATGCTGCTAAGCAAGACAGTTGTTAAGTAAGCTGTGCCAGATTGTACAACTATTTTTTAACCATGGTTGCTATAGCAAATTACTACAGTTGTTAACTGAATCATGTGAGTCATTAAATGAATCTGACTTCCTCCATTCACTTTGCTTGACAGAATGATTGCTGGGATGCTGCTATCATTGTAAATACATTGCCAGCCAAATTTTAATTACATGACTATGGTGTGATACTGTGACAATCATAAGTGTGAGGACTAAGTCAGGGCTGTTGTAACTTTGAATAGTCACTAAATGAATGAATGTAAGTCGAGAACTACCTACATTCAGAAAATGTTACAAGAAGGATCAGACCTGGGTCCTTTTATGGTTTAGTATTTTTTGGGTGGTTTTGGATGAAGAGGTGGTAGAAATATTGATGAAGTTTACAGATAATACAAAGCTGAATAGTATAGAAGTCTAGAAGAATACTCTCAAAGTCTGAAAGAAAACACAACTAAAATCATAAAATAGAACAAAAAAGCTTTAGTGTAGGGACAATGCCACAAGTGATGAGGACACAGTTATTCCTATCGTTTTATCCAAGCTCCCATTTTAAAAAATAATGTGAAGATTGCAGCTCGGATATCTATCTATCTATCTATCTATCTATCTATCTATATATATATATATATATATATATATATATATGTATATGTTTTTTTAAGCTTTCGCGGGTAATTACATGTGTGCTGTTCAGCTTCCTTCAGGTATTATCCCACGTCATTGTAGTGCTGTTAAAGTTGTAGCAACGTTTCAGCAGAATCTCATCTGCCATCATCAGGCTTCTGTATGGATGTTTGTCTCACAGCTCCTGGTTTCAAATTCGAGGCTGGTCCATTCTGATTGGTTGGGAGCCTGGACCTGTGTTCATTGGACTTGGAGTTTGATTGATTGGTGTTCCTGGTTTTTTCTGTCTGTTTTGTGGCTTTGATTGGCTGGCAACACTCTGTTCCTGTGTTGGAGGCTTTCAGTGCAGCTTGGCTTCCTGTGAAAGGACGGCTGCTATTCATTAGCAAGCTAGGTTTCACCTGGGTGCCTGGTGGGGGGGTGTTTGAGTTGGAGGCATCAGAGGGAGTCTGTCTGTGCTCAGGTGTTTGTCTGTTTTGTGGTGTGGAGATCTTTCTATTTGCAAATATGACAAGGTGAACAAAAATATCCCTATTCCTGTTGGAAGTAAATGTTAAATGCTTTGATCATAGTGAATAGCAGGCAGCGGCTTCATTGTTCCCATCTGAGTTACATTCTATCTTAAATCTTTTCTTGGTTCTGCGCTATAACTAGAATGAAGAGTTCAGTTGCTGATATGGTAGACTTTTAAAATTCTTTGCTTCAAAAATCTGTTTAGTATTGGGATGAGAAAATGATTTTAGGATGGACATGCACCAAAAAGCCTCCATGCACTATGGCGCAAATTGTCAAAAATCCATGCACTATGGCGCAAATTGTCCTCCACACCAGTTTGGGGTTGTGATTGGCTGCAGAGCTAGGATCATACAGGGGGAGGCCCAGGTCCACTTTCAAGCCAAGGAAGTTTGCTAGGGGGTTTTAGGCCACTTGCTCTCTTTTACCTCAGACTACAATTGAGATAAGTTGCTGCGTTAAAATAAGAATAGCAGTCAGGGTGGTTTACAGTAAACACAGCACATACTGGGACAAAATAAAAATACCTCAATGGAGAGAAGATAATTTGTAGGCAAGATTCTCAATTTTTTTCGTTCTTTGAGATCTTTGTAGAAGATATGGGGTTGTTTGGAAATGACTGGGCAACACTTTTAAGATTTGCTTATCTAGCAGGAGGATTGGACTAGAAGACCTCCAAGGTCCCTTCTAACTCTATTAATCTGTTATTTATTTAATGTATAATATTTATTTAATTGGTTAATATATTAATATTTGAGCCAGAATATAGTTAACTAATTTAAATCTTCTGCCTCTACTTTTGTTGCATGCATGCTGTATATTTTTGCCATTGTTTTTAACTTAACATAGTGTTTGGATGCAGTTTTGGAAAAATATTGTTCTAAAGGACAGCATGTACATTTTAAAAATAGAAATAATGTATTATAGCAGTGAAGTGATGGTTATACTCTACCATGAAAGTTCCTAAATATCATCTATTTTAAATTAAATAAATTCATTCATGAATAATTAAAAAACAGGCTTTCCAAAAGAGGGAATTTGAAATGGTCTATATGAACTCCTCCTTCTCTCACAGATGTAGGGACTGTGCATAAATGGCATATCATCCTGATATAAAGATAAATGTGTTGACACAATACAATATTTCTCTCTTTATTGCAATATTATGTATTGAATAGAACATTGGACTGTGTTATAAACATGATCAACACTGTATTATACCAAAGCTGTGTGAAAATACAGGCACGTAGCCTGGGCTGCTGGCCACTGAAAACCCTTTTTTATAGCTCCCCAAACTCTCAGAAATTATGCTTTCACAGTTCAGGGGCTCAATGCCAAGAAATAAATGCTGTTTCCCGTTGTTTTTCAGCTGTCCTGTATATGCATGAAAGAGCAGGAGCTGCAAATTTTTCCCATGGAAGCTGCAGTTATGTTGTAAAAATACTGCATTTTCCTACCACTCAAATGTATACTTTTTTAAAATATCGTCACACAAATGCCTTTTAAAAACTCCCAGGGAGTGTACACTGTTTGTGCTCGCTAGAATGTTGCATGGAATGTGATTGAGTAAGACTCTCGGTGCCTATTAATGCTTTCACCAGGACATGGCTATCTCTCTTGATTTTTTAACTTTTATTTTGTCTTCCTTTCTTTTATGTTGTGATAACAATTATTGGAGGCCATATGCTCTCTTATTAAGTAACAATATTTTGTCATCCATTCAGTAACCTTTTTTAAAAGTGGCAAACTGTTTACAAGATTTCCCACTTTCTCCTAAGGAAGAAGAGAGAGATTATCTACTACTAAAACTCTTGTTGTCATGACCTTTAATTGACCAAAATGATGCCTCATAGGACAACAAAATTTTGAATTTGGTACAAGGTACAAATGGGCTAATTTACAGAATGTGTCCAAAATCTGGGACCCCTAATTCCTAAGGGATTGAAATTTGTGCTACTGGCTTCTGCTTCAGTCAATCAATCAGTTTCTGTAAGGTCCCAAGAACCAAGAAAGACACATGGAACTGCTTCTGAGCCGTTTTCTTCATTGTTCCTCATCTGTAATCAGAAAACTTGCCTCAAACTAAAGCAATTATTTGCACCACTTTACATATACACTGAGAATTAATAGGGAGAATCTCTTAACTCTTTCTCCCAACCATACTGCCTAAGCTTCACTGCCTCTTTGATGATGAAATGCAGCCCCTCCCTCCTGAGAATCCAGATCACATTCCACTACAGTTTCCCATCCAGTCTTGTAATTGGGTGGGATTCTACTAGTTCGCACCTATTTGCTAGAACCGGTTATTAACATTCTAAACAGTTCGGAGAACTGGTTGTTAGAAGAAATTACTGGGCTAATCCTGTAAGGAAGGCAGGAAGGAAAGATTCTGGTGTTGCTTACAGAAACTGCCTCTCCATTAACCCTTTTTACATTCTTGGCAGGACTAGACTTCCTGTGTCAGGAACTTCTCTGGAGTTTTTTTCCCCTCCTTTGCTGGTACTTTGCTTGTGTGGAGTGACCACTCAAAGTTACAATGGCACTGAAAAAAGTGACTTATGACCATTTTTCACACCTACAACTGTTGCATCCCCACAGTCATGAGAGGCCAGGTGAGGAAATGCGTGCCTCAATGTGAGTGATGTTGAGTTGGCCATGCCCAGCCAATAACATGACCACCAAGCCACGCCCACCACCTAAGCCACGCCCACAGAACCGGTTGTTAAAAAATTTGAATCCCACCCCTGCTTGTAATTCCTCACTGTCTCTCTCACCCAGCAGCAGCCACTTGACTGCTTGGAAGGGGAGGGGAGGGAAGATTTGCAATGCTCTCTACCAGATTCCCACAGACTCAGTGGGGAAGCTGGCAGGAAATGAGCGCCCCTGCTCCCACTGCTTTTTCACTCACCCTTGGTCATTCTGTTTCTCTGTTTCTATAAGAAAATATCTCTGAAATGATGATCCAACAGGGCATGACTGTCTAGTAGCCTTTAATTCCTTGGAGTTCTACATTCTAATTCCCCACCACCATCAATGTGCATGTGCATGTATCCTGTTTAAAATGGGGCCAAGATAGAAGCAGTTTCACATGCTACTGACTTTGTTATATTAAATGAGCACTGGTTATTATGCATTTTTTTTTGCTAAATATTACAAAGGCTTACTTTCAAGTCCCATGGTTTTGGATGAAACAAATCCCAAAATATTACATTTATCCTCATGTGGGTGATTGTTACTGAATAGGAACTTGTCTCTTCCTTGCCTCCCAAATTTGCTCTGAAGGATTACTTAATATGGAAAACATTAATATGGGGACCATATTGAGGGCTTACCATGCACAGAGGATTCTATTCCCCATGTAGCTTGATGTACAACTTGTTTAGAATTGTGCAGAAGCTTTGTAATTTTCTCCAGCCTACTGCTATTACTTGTTACATTTCCTCCTAATTGTTAGGATAATATCTACTTGACATAAACAAAGGTTCATTGTATTTTTTTATTCAGTACCTTTTGCATTGGTTATTGAATGGCAAACATTTTACAGAAATGAAAAAACAAACTTTTTGACATGCTATATTATGTTGAACATCAAATAGATGTGATAGAAATGATCAAACTGACATTTCCTGTTTGATTTTCTCTAACAGATGATTCAAGAGAGCAAGTTTCTTGTAGAAACAGCAGATACTGTTTATGACAAAATCATTCAGTGTCAGAAAGCAGGTAATACTCTTTGATTAATGTGTATTATAATAAATTTACCTATGTCAAAGAAGCTATATGTATCATAAGGAGCCCAAACATTTCAAAATAGATTTGTTTTACCATGGGGCATTAAATTTTTAAAACTTGGATTTGAGATTTTTAAAAAATTTTATATTACAGTTTTCTTAACACATTTTTAAAATTTCTTGCAAGGGTAGTAGCTAAAGAATTGGAAGTGAAGTGGGGCTGAAAATTTCTCAAAAAGTGTACATTCATTATAATTTGTCCTGAGAAGTTAAGAAGTTAAGAAGATCACTTAAATATGAGCCAGCAGTGTGCAGCTACTGCCAAAAAGGCTAATACAATCCTTGGTTGTATAAACAGAGGCAAAGAAACAAAATCATGTGAAGTATTAGTACCAATTTATAAATCCTTAGTAAGGCCACACCTGGAATACTGCATCCAGTTTTAGTCACCACATTACTAAAAAGATGTTGAGACTTTGGGAAAAGTGCAAAGAAGAGCAACTAAGATTATTAAAGACCTTGAAAAATATGAAGAAAGGTTGCAGGATTTGAGTTTGTCTCATCCAGAGAAAAGAAGAGATAGGGGGTGACATGATAACAGTATTTCAGTACTTGAGAGGTTGTTACAAAGAGGAGGGGGTCAAATTTTCCAAAGCACCAAAGGACAGGACAAGAAACAATGGTTGGAAACTAATCAAAGAAGGAAACCACCTGGAATTAAGGAGAAACTTCCTAACTGTGAGGACAATTAACCAGTGGAATAGCTCTCCCTCAGTTGTGGGTGCTTCATCACTGGAGATTTTTAAGAGACTGGACAGTCACTTTTCTGATATGGTTCAGGATCTCCTACTTGAGCAGGAAATTGGACTAGAAAACCTCAAAGTTCCCTTCCAGCTCTTCTGATTGAAGTTCAATTGCTGGCATGTGGGAGTGACTCCTATTTGAAATCTAAAGTCAGGTGAGGGAAAGTGGATTTCTACATTCTGAGTGACAAAATATTGTGTTTTTCTGCAGCACAGAAAAACAATAATCAATAAATACTGATTGAAAGTTCAGTACTGAGCTTTTCAATTAATGCACAGGTCACATAAAGCTAACCCTTTTCTTAAGGATGGGTTTAGTCTTAGTATGATCCCTGGATTGGTAAATGAATTTGTCTACCTATATTAAATAGAAGATATTACCCAGGCCATGTTCATTTGGCATTTAAACTCATACTTCAGCATAACATTTTTAAAGATTAACAATTCAAAAAGATAATTGCTGCTTACTCCTTAAGATCTCATATGTGATTTTGACTGATTGTTTAATGTTTGGATTCCACATCATCTCCTGGTGTCCTGTAGACATTGCTATTCCTGGATGAAAGGAAAACAATATTAAACCTTAGACATGCAGACTTCTTCCTTTCTTCTCCAATTACCAAGAGGAAATTGCCAGATTCTTTCCCTTTCAGTTTTAGTCAGTCATGGGGTCATTTGGATCTGGAATTGATAATAATTTGGAATGAGTTTTTTTTTAATTGTGTGTGGTTAATATTAATTCTTTTTTGTTACACCAAATGAACCTACTCTATTTAACTACAACATATGGTAAAGCTTTAAAGTTTTAGTTCTGCCCATGCAGATAACAAAAAAGGAACATAGAGCACATGCTGATAGCTTGCTGAAACATATTGTACAGTAATCATGTGTGCTATACGAAGCTGTTGTTTAAACATCCCTTTACAACTTTCTAAATAAATAAATAACTGTAGGTGGTGAAATTTCATTACAAAATCCTATGTAGAATATTGTGCAGTAGTTAGTAGAACCAGTTAATGAAGTGTAATAATAGCGATACATAATTTCTAAATCTTGAAAGGAATTAGGCTATGATTTATATTTTTCACATGGTCTACCCTTACCATCAACATTCTCTTTCTGATCAAACAAGCAGAAATAAAACAACTTTCACAACTAGTATACAGAGAGATAAAAAGTATAAGAATAAAACTTATTTCTTAAGCCATGTTTTATGAATATTTATCAAGTTCATAAAACATGCTAAATCATGAACAATTAAAATGACAGTGGCTCTGTTCACTACTGCACACTAAGTTTGACTTGGGAATTCTGGGAATTGTAGTCCCAACACATCTAGGAGGTACTATGTTGGGGACTGAAATGTTAAGAGAACCCAAATAAACTAATTTTTTGCTCAGTGTAATTTGTGGAATCCTCAATTGTCATTCTGAAAAATTAGTCTCTCGTGAATTAGCATTTTAAATAGTTTCATTTTATCTGCAATGTACTATTCAAGAAATATGACTTATAAAATGTAAAATGTTAAAAGCCTTTCCCTTCCTAAAAGCTACTGTATGTGTGTGCATTTTGAGTCACGTAATTGGGTTAGAGATCACTCTAATTAAAAGTAGCATGTCTTTAATTAAATAGATTTTCATTAATTTAAGCTTTACAAGTGTCTGTAAAGCTGATTACTTTGTTAGAACATGCTTAAATGGATTTAATTACACTTTATCAACCAGATTAATATCACTGTAACAGTTTAAAAAGACACAGATCATACAATATAACTATGGCTTGCCTTGAATTGATTTTATTGAATCCAGTATTTAGCATACCTCCTGCATGCACTGGATAAAAGTAATTGCTTGCACTACTGTTCGTTTTCATTTTGTTCTCAGCAATTAAACTTTTAATTTTTTTCAGAAGGAAATAAACAAAAATAATTATATGGGAGACTGGCAGGCCTGCAAATGGAGACTATGATTTTTCATGAAGCTTTGGGATGATCCTCATGTCTTTTGTGATATTCAGTGTTTGAGGAGGATAAAACACTAAGTCAGATAGAAGTTAGGGATTCAGAAGGATCATGAGTTGAAGGAAAAGAGATGATTTGAAACATGGCAGACGTGTGCATAGCACTTCTTAGAAATATCTTTAAACCAGAGACATTAGTGCTGTTGCTTTAAGGTATACTTGACAGATGCAAGCCTCAAATCAGCCTTTCCCCTTCCAATTCAGAAAACATGATTAGGCACATTAACAGAAAACAAACTATGTGGGTTGAATTAAAAGGAATATTTCCAGTGTTTTAAGTTGCCAACAAATGGCTCTACTAACACCCTAAAAGCTCTGACATGTTCTTGAGAATCTGCTTCTTTGCTTCAATTGGTAGGAAACTACTGTTTAAAAAAAGTCACTATTCATGAAATGAACCTTCAATATTCTTTTAGTAGTGCTCCATAATTAAATTTTTGACTGCTGAAAAAGTTCCTCCAACTGAAATTTGTCACTGAATGCATATTGTCTATTATGATGTGTTGACTGTACTGTGCGTTGCTGGTCCAAAAAAATGCAAGAAGGTGTTGTGTTAGATATTCAGTAGGAAAAAGTCAGTGATGTCAGACTACCCCATTGGTTCATTTTCCAGGCGGGAAAATGAACAGTCGTCAGTGGCTGAAATTGTGGACAGCAGCCTGTAAAAAGAACAGCAGGCACACCAGGCGGCAGTCTTTTGTTCAGAGCTAAATAAATAAATCCTTTTCTTCTCCCATTGTCCTGCCTCTTCAATCTAGCCCATATCTAACACTGGCGCTGAGGGTGGATTCTAGAAGAGAACAAAGGAAACGAGGCAAATGATTATAAATGATTATCTTACAAACCTACAAGATATTACTGCAGGCTGTGATTTTGAAAATGTGGAAATAAGATAGAATTGTAGTTGGAATGAGGGACCTGAGATTGCAAAGGAAGCTGATAACTAAAAAGAACATCTCTTTAAAAAAAAGTAATAGAGGAAGCCCGAGCAGCAGAAATCTCGGAAAAACCAGCAGCTAAAATTGAGAAATCCAAGAGAGTTCACTCAGCATGGGGGATGACCAGCAAATATCAGGGAGAGGGGGAGATTGGAGAACTCTCTGAAGAAGAGGAGGAAGAAACACATAGAGTAAAACCTGATAGAAGATCAGTGCCCCAAGGGATGAGCCAGAGACCCCTATGGTGTGCAGGCTGTAAAGGGAACCACCCCCGGGTGATTTGCAAATTCAGGGATAGAATCTGCCGCCGATGCAAGAGAAGGGGGCATATTGCTGAAGCACACAGAGCAAATCTGCCAGCGTACCCCAGGCAGAGACAAGCAGGGTTCTCTAATCATCCACGTGGCCCACAACAAAGGGGATTCCAGAGACCTCCTCATTCAAATTACAGGAGGGAAGAGAATAGAATGGAGAAGGACAGAGACTAGGAACACACAATAGTGGGGCATTCTGATCACCATAAAACCAAAGAAATTCAACCATCACAGTGATAATAGGAGAAAAACCTTGTGTATGGAAATTGACTCCGGATCCTACATATCTATGGTGTTCTGGACAACTATAAAAGAAGCAACCCCTGGCATAACTCAACAACAACTGAAACCACAATGTTTAATACTAAAAGATTTCCAAGGGAACATAATTCTTGTGTTTTCCAGTAAAATTCAGAAACTTCACCGGTGAATTGCCTGTAACCATCGTGGACAAAGAAGTATCAAGCTTCCTTGGAATAGAATAGTTTAGAGCCATCCACTCCATGTAAGTGGAGGCTCACAATCAAATGAGAGAGGACCTGCAGACTGAATTCAAGGATGTGTTTGACGGAACCCTAGGCAAGTATAAGGGGAGCCCTATTTCCCTCAACCTTGATCCAAAAGTACCCCCTGTCAGAATAAAACCAAGGCAAGTCCCTTTCTCCTTGAGACCCAAAATGGATGAACAATTAGATAAACTCATAGCTCAGGGTGTACTAGAGCCAGTTGATCACACTAAGTGGGAGACCCCTATAGATACTCCGGTTAAGCCAGATGGATCAATCAGAATCTGTGCTAATTATAAAATTTCAATTAATACTGCATTGCAACAGAGCGCATACCCAGTTCCAGTTGTACAACATCTATTGCATTCAATAGGAAAGAGGAATTTTTTTTGCCAAATTAGGCTTGGCTCAAGCCTATCAGCTGTTAACTGTGTATGAAGAAACAGCAGAAGCTCAGACTAGAACTAGAAGATGGGAAAATATGGAGCAGACACATAGACCAACTCCAGGGACGAATGGAACAGAATCTGAATGACCAGAAAACCTCAGAAACAGAAACACAACATAGAGAGGTAAGACCCACCCTAACAACTACAAATACTGAAAACACAAGCCTCCCCACTCTAGGGTGGGCCTCAAACTCAAGTACACCGCAGGATAATTTAGCTGAAGGGGGGGAAATCCAGCAAAGAAACTCAGAGCCCTCTGTTCCGTCGGAGCCAGCCTTGCCCCTGAAAAACCCTGAGGCTGGTTCTGGAGTGACAACAGACCCAACTAGTCAGGTTGCCACAGCTGGGGGGCGGTGAACTGCGAAGGTCCAGTCGCACTCACAGGAGTCCCTCCTACTTACGTGATTATGTCTGTGAGTGAAAGCTGATCGGATGTCAGACTTCCCCCATTGGTTCATTTTCCAGATGGGAAAATGAACAGCCATCAGTGGCTGAAATTGTGGACAGCAGCCTGTAAAAAGAACAGCAGGCACACTGTATGGCAGTTTTTGTTAAGAGCTAAATAAAGAAATCCTGTTGTCCTGTCTCTTCAATCTAGCCCATATCTAAGAGAAGGTAAACCAAGAAGAGCAGTTTCATGTGATTAAAGAAAAAGGAAACAACCTAAAATATTAACCATTAAATTTCATATAACTAAGTCTGATTAAGGATATTCAACATATCACTCAAAGGGAAATTACTGTCCAGCTTGACATTTCACTTAAAAATATGGGTCACAAAATTGATGTGTTAAAAAGTGTTAAAAAGTTAGTAACAAGATGTGTTCTTTGCATGCCAGCAGTAGAGATAAAAGTTTCAAAAAATTAAATTTGCCAGCAAATTTACTGGCAAATTAACTATCATGCTGTGATAAGGAAGGAGAAGAATTGCTTCAAAGTATTGTAACAGCCATAAAACACAGGCTCATTATTATGACCCAGAAATGAAGCTTCAGCCCATGGAATATAATCACAAAGCTTTACCTAGAAGTGGAGGTGGGGAAATTTAAACCCAGGAAAATTCATGGTCATAATCTTTTGGGGTTGAGATACATAATTCACATGGATTTTCTTGAACCTGGCACCACTTATCAATTCAGTGCTGTACTGCATCACGCAAAACTTCAGTATGATTGAAAATAACTCAAATTTGGAAGTATGAGGAAGTTTTTTTGCAATATGAAAATGCTAATCACCCAAGAGGCCATTTCAGTTGCAAAGTGAATCTCATTGTGTTATCCTATCCACCAAATAACTCAGACTTGGCATTATACAACTTCTACATTCCCCAAAATTGAATACCTTTGCAAACATCAGCTGGATTCAAATGAAGAGGTGGAAAAGACAATTAGGACTTAGCTGGAAAAGGTTATTTTGTTATGGTTTTATGAACATAAAACCATAACAAAACATTCTGCCAAAACATTGTTGGCAGAATCAAGTAGAGAATGGTGATGATTATGTGGAGAAGTACTGTAAATACTGGCAACAAGAAAGCTCATTCCAAGGATTATTTTCTTGTTTCATTTATTCAAGTATTCCCATTTAAACTGAAGTTATGGAGCCATTAGTTTTCACTCACCCTTTGAAGGTTATTTACTTACTTACAAAGTTGTGGGACCTAAAGTATTGCTGCAAATAAATGGTTCTAGTTTTTTGTTATATTGGAGCATATTGGTTATAAATTAATTATTGTTTTATTAAAACATGCTTTTAGGCAGGGAAACCTCTGATCATCAAGAGCGAAGTTTGAAGGCACGCAGATTTTGCCAGCATCAGATTGATTAACTATTGTCTGTAAAATGTCATGGATCAATAATAGTCACACTTTTCAAAAAATTTACTTTCCTTCAACAACTGCCTGTAATAACTGCTTCATATTTTGTTAGGAATGGAGCTCCATGAAGAACTACACAACTTAGGAACAAAGGAAGGCTTGAAAGGAAGAAAACTTAGCAAAGCAATTGAGAGTTTTGCGTGGAATATCACTGTGCTGAAGGTAAATGTAAACTGAATTGTTTTCCTTCGGTGAAAAGTCTGTTTTGGCTATGTGAGATACTGACACAGTTTTTTTTCTCTCCGCAAACAAATAAGGAGTATTGATGTTTACAGATAACAACCTACTAAAGTAATTCTTCGTCAAATAAAAGTTTATTGGCTTGGGTATAGTACAGTTCAAACCAGAATCAGTTGTTTTGCCTCTATGGATACCAAGGAGTAGGCTTCTGTTTTTTGTGCAACAAAATTACTTGAGAGACTGACTTCCTCTCCTAGATCTACCATGCAGTACCTAGGAAATTAGATCACATTAGATTAACAAGAGTTGGAAGGGACCTTGTAGGTCATGATCTTTGTGTATATCCACAGTGCTTTCATGCCACCAGTAGCAACCTGTCTGTGGCTCACATAGGCAGACAAAAACTGCTTGTTTGCAATTGTTGAAGCAGTTTTTTTGAGGAATATGTTATTCAGTGTGTTTCTCTCCTGCTTTGCCTTTCTATTCCTGTCAAGTGCTTCTCAGTAAGCATTGGTCTTTGGTGTTCTTTCCAGAAAAAAAATCTTGATTGGTACTATTAGGACATGTAATGTCTATGCACTTGTGACATAGCCTGCTAAAGTGTTGCTCTTAGAAAATAACGAAGAGCCTGCCTCTTTGAAGCCATTTGTTTTGGCTCCTACATTTGGTGTGCAACCAAAAGGGAATCACAGCAAAACTATTATTTCAACTCATGTAGACTTTAGATGTAATGGTATTATCATAGCGCTAAATGCAGATGGACTCACCAAACCTAAATTATTGTGAGAGAAAAAAAGAAATTTTATTGCCACGGCAGTTGCATTCTGCATCACTCCACTATCTGTAGAAAAAGGAGTACATTCCTGTCATGGTGGGTATGTTTTGAACTCCCCTCCAGGGAGGAGAGGAACACTTTCAGATTAAGACAAAAATGTTCATAGAGCTCACTTTTTCTATTTGATTCTTACTATTATTAATTACTTTGCTGAATGTGGACAAAATTACTTGATTGTATTGTGAGTTATTATTGCCTGAGTTTGAAACTCATTACAGGTCAAAGTATCAAGTTTTTAAAATTTAACCAGTTTTGTGGTTAAATTTACTATTACAATTGGAAAAAAAATCTCCTGTTGTAGATGATTTGTGTGCACTGTGGAGCATTCTTTAGAGAGACTGGAGCCCCAAATGGCAATATGTTTTCCTAATATCCAAGCGAGAATCAGATTTTATGAGGAACACACGTTTCTGTTTTTGATCACATAGTATACAGACTGTCTCCTTTAAATATCCAGTTACCTCAATGGAATGATATGCTTTCTGTGGAGATAAAAATGATAAAATTTGTTTCAGAGTAAGAATGCATACAATTGCACCATAATTAGCTATTGTTTTCCCCATTCATCTTCTGGATTCAAAACAGTTTCTAGGGGAAAAAAGATTAGGAAATGACCTTTCTTGGGAATGCAACAGCCAATATGAATGCTTCCAGGTGGCAAATTGTTTTCAAAGAACCACTTGCTCATCCTATTAGCTTCTAGGGAACCCTATACAGGGGAAAAAGGGATAAATGCATCTCTTAATATCATACAACATTTTCCCTCTTTATTTCTGCAAACACATTTGTACCTGCCAGTGCACTTTTCCACCATTGTCTATTCATACTTTCACACTTGTCTACATTTATCTCCATAGTTTTCCTATTCATAGATACCCTGTTTCTCCAATAATATGGCCTCCCCCAATAGGAAGTCCCAGCATGTTTTACTGGCATGAAATGAAATTAAGCCCCTCCCCCCAAATTAAGGCCTATATTAAAACATGCAAAATGGGGGGAATGGTGGTGGGGGCTTGCTGTTAGAAAGTACTTTTGCTGCGCACCTGGATATGGTGCTGCCTGCGTTGACCCCAATACGAAGTGCCCCACCAACGCTGAGGTCAACATCCAAGCTGTCGCTGCCTGCCCATCCGAAGATGCAAGGGGGGGAATTAAGTCACCCCCAAAAAGACAGCCTAGCCATTTTTGGGGGGCTCAAAAAAAATAAGACCCGGCCTTATTATATGAGAAACACGGTACCTTTCCACATCCACATGGCCTCCCTATTCCCATTCCTGAAAAGAACCAAGAACCTAATTTATTGGAAATGAATCTCAAATATGAAGACGAAAGTAGTGAGGTAAATTTGGGGAACACGGAGGTTCTGGTGGGTGGAAGGATGCAGTATGAGCTGGAAGACACTGTGGGCCAGAGCTTCCCCATGACCAGAATATTTAGAGATGATTCAGTGAACCTACTCATTCTAAGTAGAATGACATGCTTAGTAGAATATTTCTGTGGCATGTTAAAACAATTGAGTCAAGATTTTGAAACAGTCCCTTAAAAAAAAAAAAAACAGTAACAGTGACAGTAGCATTTCCATAAAATGTTAGGTTTACAGGGGGTCCAAGAAGAAGTGTCCAGGTTGCCTTGTAAAAATGCCACCAAAAGAAATTTGTGTGTCACAATGAAGACAACAGAGTGAGCAGAGCTGAGTGGCCTTCCAAATTATTTCCCATGGCTTTCCACAAATATTTTGTAGATGTTGAGTACCCTGAATAGCAAGGCCAGGCTGCTAAGCTCTATATAGGCAAACAGTTTAGGGCAGGGGTGTCAAACTCACAGTGTCATGTTGTCATCACGTGATGTATCATGACCTTTGCTAAACTGGGGGTGGGCGTGGCCAGCACGTGATGCATCTGGCCTGCGTGCCGTGAGTTTGACACCCCTGATTGTGTTTTGCATGGAGCTGTTTTATTTAGTGCCTTTATACCTCAGGGCCTGCCATGCTATTCATTTTCAAATTATTAGATATTTCTGAATCAGTGTATAAAACTTCAGTTCAGGGAGTTCTCAAGTTACGCTGACAATTGAGCTCAGAATTTATGTTGCTAGGTAAGAAATTTGTTAAATGATCTTTGCCCATTTTATGGTTTTTCTTGCCACATTTGTTAAGTAAATCACTGCAGGTGTTAAGTTAGAAACACGATTGTTAACTGAATCTGAATTTCCCATTGACTTTACTTGTCAGAAGGTCGCAAAAAGGGAACACATGACCCCAAGAAACTGCAACCGTCATAAATATGAGCCAGTTGTCAAGCATCTGAATGTAAATTACGCAACCATGGGGATGCTGCTTTGGTCATAAGTGTGAAAAATGGGTAATTAGTCACATTTTTCAGTATCATGGTAGCTTCAAATGGTCACTAAATGAACGGTTGTAAGTCAAGGTCTATCTGTATTATAGCCCTGAAGCTAATGAAGTAGTCCTAATATGGCAGTTGTCATGATTTGCATTTGCTGGACAATATCTTCTCATTCAAATTTAAATCCAGTTTAGTAAGTATAGCCTAACAGAATATTCCTGTTAAGAATATAAGTCACCTAACAGGTATTTGGGTTAGAAATATATAAACCAGGACAGACATTTTAATACTGTCTCTTTAAGGAAATGCAAGAGCATGCAATTGGGTGTGGTTTCTCAAACGGCCATAAGATGGAGCCAGAAACCTGGATTGTTTTAGTCTGAGTCTCAGAAGAAAGTGTGAGTGTATCTTTATTTCCTTCTGTTGGAAAGTATTGCCATTGCTTCATTTTTCTAATTGACCGATATTACTGGATTTAATGTAAGTCTGATACTGAACTGTTTTTGACACTGGACTTTGATATTTGGATTTTCCCTGGATTGAAAACTGACTGATTTAATTTGTGAATGACTTTGGACTGTGTTTGGACTTTGCTTAAACTTTCTGGAAGTAAAAACCTACATTTACTGTACAGTATATCTGTGTGTGTATTATTCCAACACTACTCTCTATACGTCTCCTGTATATGCTCATTCCCCTAATGGGAAATTACCTCAACACTGGTTATGGGCCCAGGCCATACCAGGCTCAGATAACTGAGAGTTAGTGTGAATGCACAGTACTGTATACAGACAGCTGTTTACTGTTTAATTGTGGGTTACTATCCTGGTTAAGATGGCACAAGTCACTTTAACAAGTCTATCACTGATAACCGAGTTGGATGGAACAAACTGTGTTTCCTTGTCTGTGAAGTGCAGTCTACTTCTACGTAAAGAAGGTTTATGGAATGTAATTCAAAATCCACCGGATGTAAATGCTTGGGATCCAGATAATGAGGATGATGCCAAGAAGTTTGCTGACTTTAAACGGAACAACGAACAAGCTTTTTGTATAATTGGACTAACACTGAGTGACCAGAAGCTTGTCCATATTTGTGGAGAAGAGTCTGCTACTAGGTGTTGGGAGAATTTGAAGAGGATTTATGTTCGTGACAGTGTAGGTGCACACATACATCTTACACATAAACTATTTAGAGCACGTCTTCTGAAAGGTGGAGATATGTTAGCTCATTTAAACTTCATGAAAATAACTTTTCAAAAGCTACATGAAAAAGAACTGATATTTTCAGAGCTGCATCAAATTTACATCATTCTGTCCTCATTGGATGAAAGTTATGATGATTATGTATCTTCACTGGAAGTTCTGCCCAAAGATAAACTGATATTGACTGATATAACCGGAAGGTTGTTAGAAGAAGCAGGAAGACAGCTAGATAGAAACCAACTGAGAAAGGAACAACCACAAGAAAATGATTTATCTTCCACTGCCTATACTGTTAGGAAATATTTTTCTTGTGGGGCTAGGGGACATATAGCTAAATTCTGTAAAAAGGGAAAACAACAGAATACTGGCAAACACCAGAAGGCCAAGAAGAATGTTAGTTTAGCTATGTCTAGCAATTCAACTGTAAACCATGATTTGTGGGTTATTGACAGTGGAGCATCACAGTGCATTATTAAGATAGAAAAAGTTTTGTAAAGATGTCCAAGAGTAAACAACATGTATCATTGGCAAATGGATGGAAGATTAAAGCATCAGGTGAAGGTACTGCATATTGTCCTTGTATAAACGAACATTTAACTATGTTATATGTACCTAAACTGAAATTTAATTTATTGACAGTAAAGGCTTTAGTTAATATTGGTTATGTAGTAACCTTTAGGGGAGATAATTGTATAATAGAGAAAGAGGGTAAAAGTGTTACTGCTACTTTAAAAAATGATTTATGTGTAATACATGATGACCAGTTAAAGATAGCTAGCTCAGTTTATAACAATGTTAAGCCACATGATGAATGTATACATTTACTACATAGACGTCTAGGGCACATTAATTTAAAAATGCTCAAACAAACTGTTGAATTGGCAGAAGGAGTAAAATTGAAACCCTGTAGCAAGTATTTACACTGTAAGGCTTGCAGTCAAGATAAAAGTAAGGTTACTCCTGCAAATAGACTAAATGGGTTTAAGGCCAAAGAACTTTTAGAGATTGTTTTTGCTGACATAATTGGTCCTAAGAAACCAAGTTTAGGAGGTGCCTGTTATATTTTGAGTATTATGGACCATTACTTACGATATGGTTTCTGATATCTTATGAAAAACAAAACAGAAACATTCCAACATTTCTTTAATTGGCTAAGGTTTGCTGAGAGAAAAATGAAAAGTAAAGTAATTACTTTAGTAATTGATAATGGGACTGAATTTGTTAACAAAAAAAATTCCAAAATATGTTAAAATTGGCTGGTGTTGAGCATAAACGTTCTGCACCTTACAGACCACAACATAACTCATTTATAGAATGAAGAGAGCAAACATTACAAGCCATGGCTCTCACTATGTTATCTGATTCAGGTTTACCTGAAACACTGTGGGGTGAAGCCATAATGTGTAGTAACCATGTTTTGAACAATGTAGTAAATACAGCTGGAGAATTGCCATTCACTCGTTGGCATGGCAGAAAACCAAATTTAAGTTACCTATACACATTTGGAGCTCCATAATGGGTGCTTATTCCCTCACAAGTCAGACTGAAAGTGCAACATAGAGCTAAGAAATTATTTTTTGTGGGTTATGAGGCCAACCACAGATCGTTTAGATTTTGGGATCAAGGCACAGCTCATGTTTATTGTAGTGCTAGTGCAAAATTTCTTGAACACATTGGGTGGGATAAACTGGAACAGGAATCCAGCAATGATATTATTATTGACACCCAAATAGTCCCTAAAGATAAAATCAGTAAACCCCAAATAGCCATTAAAGAGGAAGAACAGGAGGAAGTAGTAGAACAGGCACAGGAAGAGGTAGAAGAACAGGAGCAGGTGGCACAGGAAAGTCCACCAGTAAGCCCTGTATTACCAAGACGTTCAACTCGAGTAACACGACCACGACCATAGATATCAGGCTAATGTTACTACAGTAAAACTGTAGTACAGTGTTGTACTACAGGCTAGTGTATGCCAAGTGAATACAGTTCCAAGTAACTATAGTGAACTAAAACTGTATCCTGCTAAGGATCAGGCTGCTTGGCAGAAAGCAATGGATAAGGAACTGGAATCATTAAAAAGACTGGAGGTATAAGAAAATGTTAAGTTACCAGCAGGTAAACAAGCCATAGGATGTAAATGGATATATAAACTGAAGACAGGTGTAGATGGTACTGTTACCCATAAAGCCAGGTTAGTAGCACAAGGGTTCGATCAGTCAGCCAATCACTACGATGAGGTGTTTGCACCTAGTCTGAAGGCTACTACATTAAGGGCAGCATTAGTGTGGGCAGCTAAGGAGAAATATATTGTAAATCATTTGGATGTAGAGACAGCATATCTGCATGCACCATTACAACACACTATATATTTTCAGAAACCTTTAGGTTTCAAAAATGATAAAACTGAAAATAATGATTGCTGGAAATTGAAAAAGAGTTTTATGGTTTAAAGCAATCAGGATATGAGTGGAACAAATGTATAGTTAAAGAATTAGCGAAGATAGGCTTTTTAGCTGGCATGGCTGATCCATGTTTGTTTAAAAAGGAAAGTAATGGTATAGTGTCATTACTGCTGTTGTTTACTGATGACATAGCATTAATCACCAAAACTGAAAAAGAAGCAACTGAGATAATCTCACTGCTGGAAAATAAATTTAAGATAGAACAGTTAGGAGAAATCAAACATTATCTTGATTTGAAGATAGATAGAACTAGGGGAGGATATAAAATCTCACAGGCAGAAAAAATTAACCAATTACTAAAATTTTTTAAAATGGAACTTTGTAAGCCGGCTAAAACATCAATGAGCCAGGAGTTTAGCCATAGTAATGTTCAAAGTCCTGTTTTTGATAAGAACATTTATCAGTCCTTGATTGGTAGTTTATCTTATCTCAATAATTGGTCAAGGCCAGATATTGCATACAGTGTTAATCAATTAGCAAGATTTGATGCTGAGCCAACTGAAAGGCCCTGGCAAGCTGCTAAATGTGTGTTAAGATATCTGAAATAAACAATGCACTATGCATTGTATTTGAAGCCAAAAGATGAACTGAATTTGACTGCATATGCTGATGCAAGTTTTGCTACAGACATAAATACATGAAGATCTACATCGGGTACTGCTGTATTATTGGGAAAAGCATTGATTGGATGGAGATCTATTAGACATAAACATCTAAGTTTGTCAACAATGGGGGCTGAATTCTCATGTTTGTCTTTACTATGTACAGATTTAGTTTTGTATAAGCAATTATTAATTGATCTGGGAATTAATATAAAAAATCCTATTGTTGTTCATGAAGATAACCAATCGGCAATACAGATGGCTTCAAATATTGCTGTTAAAACAAGAATGAAACACACAGATTTAAGATATTTAAATGTGAGACAATATGTGCAAAGTAAAATGATTAAGCTAGAATACTGTATGTCAGAAAATAATATAGCAGATCATTTTACAAAGGCCCAAGGCTCCATAAAGCATAAAGCTAGTTGTGAAGATTATGGACTTAGAATGTAAGGTTGTATATATTATCTAACCCAAAAGGGGAGAATGTTAGGAATATAAGTCACCTAACAGGTATTTGAGTTAGAAATATACAATCCAGGACAGACATTTTAATCCTGTCTCTTTCAGGGAATGCAAGAGCATGCAATTGAGTGTGGTTTCTCAAACGGCCATAAGATAGAGCCAGAACCCTGGATTGTTTTAGTCTGAGTCTCAGAAGAGAGTGTATCTTTATTTCCTTCTGTTGGAAAGTATTGCCGTTGCTCCATTTTTCCTAATTGACTGATATTACTGGATTCAATGTAGTCTGATACTGAACTGTTTTTGACACTGGACTTTGATATTTGGATTTTCCCTGGATTGAAAACTGACTGATTTAACTTGTGAATGACTTTGGACTGTGTTTGGACTTTGCTTAAACTTTCTGGAAGTAAAAACCTACATTTACTGTACAGTGTATCTGTGTGTGTATTATTCCAACATTATTCTCTATACGTCTCCCTGTATGCGCTCATTCTCCTAACGGGGAATTACCTCAACAATTCCCTTAGATTTACAAACTTAATATTGATTTTTCATGTTGTTTATGATAAAGAAGGCTTACTGAGATAATGTATCTACCTTGGGGAGATAAAGTAAAACCTATTTGTTTTCTTCGCTTCAGAAAGGAAAAAAATTCAAACCCTCAGACAATCATTGACTTCATTTATTTTATACTCAACACAAACCTGTAACAGAGTTCTCTTGCGAGAATAAAATGTGACCTCTAATAATGAACTTTGAATTATTTCAAAGTTATACACATCCTAGCAAAAAGTTGACTATATATGTACAAAAAAAGGGGTTGATCCCTCCACTGCAATAAGATTTTCAACTGTTCACAGAAATATTGCTTCCATTTGAAAAGCTGGGATTTATTCAAGGGTAATAAACTGTTTAATAACTGGTTTAAAAGGTAAACTGATTTAATCTTATTGTATTATAATGGAATGATCAGAATTCAAGCAGTTTGCCCGCATTGGATGAAGTTGGAAGGACAGGCTGTCAAGTATCCATTCCCCATCCCATGATCCAAAGCTATATCCTATTACCTTTTTCGTGGCTTTCAGAGCAAGCTGCATGAAATTGAGCTAAAATGTTAATTTTATTTTGCATGTTGAAATGATGGCCATGATGTCTCTGCAGCTCCCCAAAATGGGACATTTTTCATGAGGGGTTAAAGAGCAAAAGAATCTATTCCTGCACTAGAACAGGTTTAACGATGGCCCTTGACATGTACCTTTTAAAGAGCTGCAAACATAGATAGTTAATAGATTATATTACATGGCTTTTTGTTGACAGATTTACAAACATCTTCATGAGTGCTTCATTTTGTTTGTTCACAGCACCAGGCTATCATTTACAAAGCTAAAAATAAACATGTGCCTGCATGGTTTTATTAATGTGCAAGATAGTGTTCTCAATAGTCTTTGGGTTGATTATTTTCTAGCTGCAGGAAAGTGTGCATTAATTTCTCACAATAATTTCAAGGTAATGTTGGTTTCCTCAAGGTGGTCGTTAATAAACCTAAGTCCTTATATTAGAAAGAAGCAAGTGTCACTTCTGGTTCAAATAATGTCAGTCCATCAAATTTTATTGCAGATAACTGACCCAGACTTCAAAAGAAACTTATGTATACAGTAGAAATTACAATGCAACTTGCATAATGAAAGGATCCTGTAATTGTGCACAGCCTATTTTGCTCTTAACAGTGTGCAGATTCTAGAAGGTACAAATACAGACTTTGCAACTGCAACATTTATCTTCGGATCTTTACCTGCCTAAAGAAGTTGTGTATGGAATTCTATCCAAACTAGAAATGAGCTAAGGGTATTGTGGATGTCTTGATACAAAAGGACAGGATCCCATGATTCAAAGCTCCTATCCTAACAGGGACAAACATTTCAGGAGAGATGTTTTTGTAGTTTTTGCTCTTCAGCACCGCTGAGGGTAAATTATTAAATTTCAGTCGCATACAGATAGTCCTTGAGTTAGGACTGTAATTGAGACCACAATTTCAGTCATAAATCATGACTATTGTAAAGCAGATCATCACATGACTAGACATGACTTTATGATTTTTTTTGTAATGGTTATTAAGCAAATGCAGTGATTGTAATGAAAATCCTGCTAAGAATTATCTTGATCGAGAAGTTGCAATAGTAATATTCAGGAATTTGAGTTTGTAAAAAGTCTTGTGAGTTATAGAATTGTGTATCAAATATAGTCCCCTTAATATTTACTAGCATATAGTATCAGCTCACTTTTTGCTGATACTGCTTAGGTTTAAAATAGATATCCTTTTCATCTTTCCTATAATCTTCTCCTGTTGGTATTTTATGATTTATCATTTTATTGTTTGTATGTTATGATTTATGATTGTATCTTATGTCTATGATTTATCACTTTGCTGCTTGTATGTGCACTAAGAGCTTATGCACTGGAGACAAATTCCTTGTGTGTCCAATCACACTTGGCCAATAAAGAATATTCTATTCTATAGACAGACACATTTGAATTTATAGTGTCTTGTAAGATTCCCATTGGCAAGGATTGGCTAATACAGAAAAAGAATGGTAAACTAGATAAGCCTTTAAGGGTAGTCCTTGACTTATGACCACAATTGGGATATGAATGTTGGTAACTAAGTAAAGCAGTAATTAAAGCCCCTGTCACACTGCACCAACGGATGCAAAGAGGATGTAAAATAGACAAAAAAGCTTGCCATCCGTTGGTTAACGCGATGTACTCACTGCCTCCGTTTTGCTTCCTCTCTATCCGTCCAGCATCCGTCCATTGACGTTTCATCCGCTCAGAAAGTTTTGAACTGCCCAAAACTTTTGCGTGGAAAATGTATCCAATTCGTCCGTTCTGCATCCGCTACGCATCCGTTACGCATCCGCTATGTCCGCTAGGCATCCGCTAGGCATCCGCGGAACTCGCATCCGCTCGGACGCAGGGAGGAAGCGGAACGGATGCAGAACGGATGCAGAACGGATGCAGCACGGAAACAAAGCGTTTAAAATGGAAAAAACATTCGCAGAGGGGACCTATCTCGGATATTAAGGATGTCTACAGGATGCCTAGAGGATGCAAAGGGACACCTATACTGCCTATAAAAAGGGGGAGCAACTCACCTGGATCTCATTTTCAGAACAACAGCCCTGCGGTGCGGACCTCTGCAGCCTTCATCTGCCTCTTCCTCTTCCACAGCATCCAGTCATGTCCACCGTGGATCGTAACACGGTCCTTTTGGCAGCCACCATCCTTCTGCAACAGTGCGAAGCCATCTACAGGCTCTGTGAACTCTACTACGGGAAGAAAAAGGGGCGGCCAAGAAGCATCTGGGTCCGAAGATGGATCGCCAGAAGAGCAGAGTACGGACTGTACAACAAGGTGATGGTGGAGCTCAGGAACGAAGACACTCGGGCATTCCAGAACTTCATGAGGATGCCTCCAGCCATGTTTGACGAAGTTGTGCAGTGGCTGACACCCAGGTTGACCAAGGCAAACACCAACCTCCGGCCCAGCCTGGAACCTGGGCTCAAGGTGGCACTCACTCTGCGCCACCTGGCCTCAGAGACCACCTACAGGAGCATGCAGTACGGATGGAGGGTGCCACACAACACCATCAGCATTGTGGTCAGAGAAGTGGTGCAGGCCATCATTGAAGAATACAAGGAGGAGCTCCTCCAGTGCCCCTCCACTGAAGAAGGATGGAAGAAAGTTGCAGAGCAGTGGTATCAGAACTGGAACTTCCCACACACCGTTGGAGCCAACAATGGCAATCACGTGGCCTGCAAAGCGCCAGCCAAATCAGGGTCCACTTATTTCAACTACAAGGGCTTCTTCAGCATCATCCTCTTCGCCATGGTCGATGCTGACTACAAGTTCATGTACATCGATGCTTCAGGCAGCGGCTCATCTTCAGATGCCCAGGTATACAATGCCAGTCACCTCAAGGAGGAGCTGGAACGCAACCTCATGGTGGGCTTCCCAGATCCAGAACCCCTGCCCAACGACACACAAGATGTGCCCTACTTCATCGTGGGGGATGACGCCTTCTCCCTCACAACCTACCTCATGAAGCCCTATACTTCCAGCCCTATACTCACCCGTGAAGAGAGGATCTTCAACTACAGGATGTCCAGGGCAAGACGGGTGGTGGAGAATGCCTTTGGCATCCTGGCCAACAGGTTCCAGGTACTTCTCACCACCATGCAGCATCTCCCAGAGACCGTGAGGAGGATCATGGAAGCTTGCTGCATCCTGCACAATCTCATGCGCACCCGCTACCCAGTCTTGCAGAACAGGCTCGTGGACCTCCAGCAAGGCAATGGGGACATGGGGCCTGGGGAATGGCGGCAAGGGCGAAACCTGATAGACACTGAGGATGTGCAAGGCCCCAACAGAGCCTCACGTGAAGGGAAGAAGCAGCACAACCTCCTGAAACACTGGTGCAACTCCCCAGCTGGAGCGGTGGAGTGGCAAGACAGGATGATAGATGCTTAATGGATGCTTTCTTCAGCCTGTCTCATCACACTGATGAGATTGGGCCATGCATGTTGAGTGGCCCTACAATGAACAGGGCATTTAATAAAGAGTTGTGTTTATGTTGACATGTGTGGATGATTGATTATATTGTTATTGATAATAAAGGGCCATAGGTGTGGCACCTGGGAGGGTGGACCATACAGTCCCACTATGCTTGCACTGGAGGTTTATCTATCCCACAGCTATTACCCATCCCACAGGTATCCCTGCCCATTCCACAGCTATCTCAACCCATCCCACAAGCATGCAAAGGCTTAAACCATTTCTAAAAGTTTCCAGCAAGACTTTATTAAAAAAAAGAAATGAAGCAAGTGTGTGAATCAAAAATAGACTTTATTAACAACAAGCAATAAGACAAAAATGAGTCTCTGGCACTCCTCTTGGTCGCTCAATCTCAGGGGTGAAGGGTTCAGGTGCTGTGGAGGTGGCTGGTGCTGGAGTGCTTGTCATCAGCTCCTCCAGAAGCAGAAGCAGCAGAAGCCCCACCCCCAGAAGAGCGAGCCCATGCTGCAGAAGCCCCAGCAGAACCGGAGTGAGGGCCAGGGGGCGGGATGGTAGCCCTGTCCCTCTTGCAAGGGCTGGCAGCAGATGGCTGAGGCTTGCTGTGCTTCCGCATGGTTGTGGGGTTGCTGGCTGGCAGGAAGGCTGGCAGGAACCAAGGCTGGCAGGGAGGCAGGCACCAAGGCTGGCAGGAAGGCTGGCAGGCAGGCAGACAGCAAGGCTGGCAGGGAGGCTGGCAGCAAGGCTTGCAGACAGACATGCAGGCAGGACAGGCAAGGCAGTCGATGTGTCTGGAAGCAGGTCTTTCCTCTGAATGGTGACCTGCTTCTGAGCTGCTTCCGTTATATCCGCGGGGCTGATGCAATGCATCCTCCCCGCATGCACAATTAACGCTCGGCATCCACTAGGCTTCCGCTGTGCATCCGCTAGGCTTCCGCTCTGCATCCGCTTCATCCGCTGTGCATCCTCTCTGCATCTGCTTCATCCGTTCTGCGTCCACTTTGCTGAGGTCCCCCCAAAGCCTGGCGGATGTGCCATCCGCTCCCATCCACTTCCATCCGCTGGGCTTCTGTTCCGCATCCGCTTTCCATCCGCCCTGCGTCCTCCCCCCGTCCCTGTTATCCACTCTGGTTATGCAAATTTTTGCCCCTTTTGAGAGCAGATAACAACGGATGGAACATTTTGCTCGTCTGTTGTGTCCGTTTTGCATCCGTTGGGCAGTGTGACAGGGCCTTAAGCAAGATGTCACGTGACTGATTTGCTTAGTTGCAGCTCTCCCAGTTGCCATTATAAGTAGAATTATGGGTCATTAAGCAGATGGAATCCCAAGTAAGGACTGTGAGTACCACAAGGGAATGGTGGCATGTGAAGCTAAGAGTGGTGAGGCAATTGGGGGCTTTGCAGAATGGTGTGACATCGCTGGCCATGGTATGAGGCTGGAGGCAGCATTTCTCAATGGCTGCAGTGGCACTGGGGCTAAAGCAGAGGCCTGGAGAAAGTGGCAGCTAACTGGAAACCTTGGACCTCTACTTCAGCTCCAGGCCTGGTACTGCTGCCACCGCATACTAATATGCAGGGTGGCAAAACGGCATGGCAGGAAGAGTTACAGCAGCTTTGTAGTCATTCAGTACGAGTCGGTATTGACAAGTGCCCTATTTTTGATCACAGGAGTATGGAAGTATTGCAATGCCCTTAACTTTGGTCATGGGTTGTAGGTCCACTTTTTGGTGTTGTTTTAATATCAAATGGTTGCTGAATGAATGAATTCTTAAATCAAAGACTATCTAAAATTTGATCAAGTAGGGCTCTTCTAATGTTATAGTTAACACTATAGTTTTGCACTCATCCACTTCATTCAGTATGTAACCTTTATCTATGTGCCAGATCTAAAACAAATCCTTCCAGCTCTCAAGGAAGAAAATAAAGGAAGTTGCATCAGCTGCTTATTATTTTCCCATTGTTTTGAAAACAGAAAAAAAAAGGTTTGCTGGATTGTTCAGACACTTTATTCTAGCTAGAGCTTGATCTCTTTTTTCCCCATCAAATATGTAAATTTCATTTTATATATTTTAGAGAGGCAGATCAATCGTAGCAAATAACTTTGTGTTATTTTACACACTATCAAAGATCACATTGAGTTCTATACTTTTAGAAGAATCATGTGTCCTTCTAAGTGACTATACCAACCTTGTTAGCCACAACAATTTTTTAACAAGAACTTTGACCCCGGAACGTTCAGAAGGATAATTTGTCAAGTCAATGTTTTAGTAAAAATAAACAGTTTTTCTTTTCCCTTCCTATCATTTTTATTTTGTCTCATTCCTTTTAGATTATAAGCCTGAGAATAAGCCACTATGGGAAATTTTTTTGAGCAAAAGTGTAGGAAAAAAGAGGCCAAGAATAAACAGGAAATTAAAAAGAATCTAGCTTCAGAAAGGTGTCTGGAGAAAAACAAAAGCTTGAAAGATGAGGAAAAGAGATCCATGCTGCAATAGATAGAGCAGCCTTGAATCCATAATTGCAATGCAAAAGATGGGATTGAGATTGAGCCACACAGACCTGCCGTCCTGAGTTGAACACTGAAGTAAAACAAGGCCAAACGAAAAATAATAAATCTTTTAATTCCTCAAAATAAGAAATCTTTAAATTCCTCATTTTTTTAATTTTAAGACAAATTATATAATGGGTCTATAGCCTTTCTGTCTTCAAGGATTATGTTAGGGGCTACCATATAAATTGTAAGAGGGACCAGGCAAAAATAAATATAATTTCATTTCAATTAAAACTAAATTAACCCAAGTAGATATTAAAATGTTTCTTCACTCCATGTTAAACAATTTGCTACTTCTGGCACACTAAAAATTATGTCAGAAACAAACTTTGGCACAGCTCTGATGGAAAAGAAGAGAGATTGTGTTTTTGTGGAGGCTTAAAGAGAATCCTTGGTTCCCTACAGCTGAAACTAAAAAAGTTTAAGCTTAAGAAACAGCCACAACATTTATTCTGTTCTCATAATTGAATAAAATTATTTGCTGCTCGAAATATATTTATTTATTTGTATCCCTCCTTTTTTATTTTTAAAAACAGCTGAAGGTGGCAAACATATCAAGCAAGCCTTCTTCCTCTTGTTTTCCCACATCAACTCTGAGGGGAGCGGGCTGAGTGACAGAGAAATGTAGCTGGACTTTTTCTCTGCTAGTATACTTTTATTTTATTGCTTTGTTGCTGATTTATCTTATTTCTGGGATGATCTTCTATTACTCCCCTGACATAGAGTGATTGTGTTTAAATCACCCTAATGAAAAATGTACTGTATTATGCAAGAGCCTGGAAGCAACAGGTGTTGAAATTAATAGGATATAATTTCCTAGTGAATATGAAGGCCTGGTCCCACTGCACTTACGGATGCAAAGAGGATGTAAAGCGTTAAAAAAAGCTTGCCATCCGTTGGAAAACACTGTGCATCCGCTGTGTACTCACTGCATACGTGTTTCATACGCTCTATCCGTCGAGCATCCATCCACTGCGATTTCATCCGCGCAAGAAGTTTTGAGCTGCACAAAACTTTATGAATGGATGAACTTTCCTCTGCGTACGATGTACATCCGCAACATATACGGGCAACAAACGTTCTATGTCCGTTATCATCCGTTAAATGTCCGCTGTATCCTCTCTGCATCCTCTGGCCATCCCCTCAACTCACATCCGCTGCAGCTGAAAATGGAAAGAGGTAGGAAACAAAAGGTACACGGAACGTCTACACAGCGTTAGTAGCATGGAAATAGATGGACAAAATGTTTGTATCTGGGATGTCTCTCGTATATTTCGGATGTCTGCAGTATGTCTAGAGTATGCAGAAGGACACCAAGCGGACAATCGATATTTTCTATAAAAAGGGGGAGAAAATCATCTGGATCACTGGGATGGTGGACCATACAGTCCCACTATGGTTGCACTGGAGGTTTATCTATCCCACAACTATCCTAATCTATCCCACAAGCATGCAAAGGCTTAACCATTTTTTCAAAGTTTTCACCAACACTTATTAAGTAAAAAAAATGAACCAAGTAAACAAAGTGTGTTAAGCAAAGATAACCTTTATTAACTTTCTTAGGTAAACTTTATGACTTTATTAAATAAGCAAAATGAGCCAAGTAAACTGTATTAAGTGTCTGCAGCTGAGTGAGGACTGGCGTCTGTGGCGTCTGATGAACCTTGGCCTGGACTGGGAAGTTCTGCTTCTGCTGTGGGAAGTCCTGGTAGTCGTAGCCTTGGTAGGTGAGAGGCTGTTGAAAGCCGTGAAAGGGCTGTGACATCACCTGGGGTGGAGGAGCAGACCTGGACTAGGTAGGAGCAGCTTCAGCTGGGCCTTGAGCGTTGTGCAGAAGTGCTGTGATCTTCTGCTTCATCACCTGGTACTGGGCCTCGGGCAGGTCCCTCAGGGTCTGGCTCACGTAGGTGATGAAGGTGTTCCGGCCCGAGGACGCTCTGTCCAAGTGGACCAGCTGAGAGAGAAGTTCTGTGCTGGTCTTCATTGTGTCCCTGATCTCCAACAGCACACTGTGGTCCTGGCCCTCCAGTCTGCCTCTCTGCCTGCATCCTCTGGAGCTGGGGGTAGAGGCGGGTTGGCCTCTGGTGGCTGCTGCTTCTTCCTCCATTTGTGACAGGGCGTCATCCTCCACGGGCGTCATCCTCCACGGGATCGTCCAAGTCTGCTGGCATGGGGGAATGCAGCTGTTGGGGGGGTCTCTGCTGTGGGGCCCTCTGAAGACACCTGCCTGGACAGGGTAGCTGGCTCCTGGCTGGAAGAGGACTGGCTGTCTGTGGGCTGTCTGAGGGAGAGGGGTCTCAGAGGGGCTGCTCCTCGGTGGTGGATCTCACCTTCCAGGAAACTGCACTTGGCCATGACATACATCTCCTGGTCAGTGAGCTTGACAGCGGCCTGCCCGGATTTCTTGAGGTATAGCTTGCCATATCAGGTGTGCATGTGCTTCCACCATCCTAGGAGTACTTCTGCAGTGTATCCCAGGCTCTCTGCCTTGTCTCTCCAAGCTGCCTGCTTCTTCTTGGTGTCGTGATAGAGCCTGTGTCCCTTTCTCCAGAGGTACTCGTTCTCCCTCAGCCATTCCAGCACCTCATCCTCATGCTTCTCGGAAACAGTGTACTATTTCCTCTCTCCCTTCTCCTTCCCTTGCCTCTTCCTCTCTCTGGCAGGGGCTTGAGCAGGACCTTCAGGGGCTTGAGCAGCAGAGCCTTAAGGGGCTTGAGCAGCAGGGCCTTCAGGGGCTTGAGCAGCAGAGCCTTCAGCAGCAGGGCTTTGAGGGCCTTGAGGCTGGTCCACCACAGCAGCAGCAGCTTCAGTGTCAGTGCCAGGGGGTGGGATGCTGGTTCTGGCCTTCTTCACTTTGCCAGGGCTTGAACATGTAGGCACGGGCTTCCTCTTCTTGCCTGACTGATGAATCATGGTGTTCCTGCAAGATGTATGTGGCAGCACGTCTTTCCCCTGTATGCTGACTGCGTGCGTGCTGCATCCTTTTATATCTGCGGAGCTGATGTAATTCATACTCCCCGCATGCGCAGTGAACGCTTTGCATCCAATATACATCCGCACGGCATCCCCTTTGTTTCCTATAGGTGTCCGTGATTCATCCGCTATGCATCCGCCCCTTCCGCTATGCTTCCGCTTTGAAATTCTCCCCCGGAATCCCTTCGAAGGTATCATCTGCTTCCATCCGCTTTCATCCGCTAGGCTTCCTATGAACATCTGTTTAACTTCCCCACTACATACTACCCACGTCCGTTCTTTTCCGTTCTGTTTATGCAAATTTTCGCCACTTTTTGGAGCGGATGACAACGGATGGAGCCACCCCCGAAATTTTGCTCGTCCGTTGTGTCCTTTATGCATATGTTTTGCGTCCGTCGGCCAGTGGGACCGGGCCTTAAGTATCAGAGTACAGAGTGCATTTGCTGAAGAATGCAATTTTAAAAAAGTTTTGTCCTGTTTTGTGTTGCCTTATCTTTCTCTTCTCTATTTCTTTCTTTGCACATTTTTCACTTATTACTTCTCTTTACTTTCCTTACTTTTCTCTTTCAAATTTTGTATTGTTTTTATTCTTTTAAAAATTTATTTTTGCTATTTTAAGGGTGCTCTATTTTAAGGGTGCTCAACTTTTTCCCCCTTGTGTTCCAACAAATGTAGCCTCTGCAGGTAGCCCCTGTTCACCCTTGTCTAGGCTTTGAAGTTAAACAGAATTGGGTTGATAAGTGCTTAGATCATGGGTGTCAAACTCATGGCCCGGATGAGTCACATGCTGGCCACGCCTAATCTCATTTTAGCGAAGGGGGAAAATTCACAATATGTCACATGACGACAACGTGACGCCATGAGTTTGACATCCCTGGCTTAGATGGAGCGCCACTAGAAATCTCTGGGCTGTAAACTAGATTGGGAAGGCTTTGGCAATTCCTGATTTTCTGTTACAAAGAAAACTGCAAATGGGTCTGTGTACTGTGTCCACTATAAGTTATGCTTGATTAGAAACAGATTTTATTTTTTACAATGATAACCATACTTCCCACTCTTCTAAAGGGAAGTATGTTCTTTGACCAAGAAAGCGTCTTTCTTTCTTTCTTTCTTTCTTTCTTTCTTTCTTTCTTTCTTTCT
>BLBF01000011.1:37005778-37050344 GCA_015471245.1 Laticauda colubrina
TCACAGGTTTGAGAAGAGCAGCTATACAAATTGAATGAATGGATGGATGGATGAAATGAAATGAAATAATCATACCTAAATCCATATTTAGTTTTGACAGAGTGGGCTCCAAGATAGCAGGATTCCCCCACCCCCCTTTTAATTTTTTTTCTACGTGTTGATAGTACCTACAAATTAAGACCTTGGAACAGCCTTCATGTAGTCAGATGGTATTGCTATATAATCATCTGTCTCTTATGAGGAAAAAAAGCCCCATATTTACTCAACAAAAAATGGTGCAAAAGTTTTCTACATTACCAGGTACATTGATCTCAGAGAAAGTCCTGTGAAAGTAAAGGAGAAAGCATTTTGTGAAGACGCTTATGGAATACGTTCTGCTTTCAGATAACTTTTTAATATTCTACTGGAAGGCCTGATTAATAGCTTCCAGGCTTACATGGCATCCCACCAAAAGCTGACCTGACCTTTCCTGTGTTGATTTGATATTTATTTCGAGAGTCAGTGATAACAATAGTAGCAGAAGGAAGTAAGCAGCAGTGTTAGAAGACAAAAAAATAGAAATGGGCTTTCCCCCCCTTTGTTCCAAAGCCTATTTGTATATGTGGGCCAGGAAAGTGATTCTGTGCTCTCAGCTTATTGCAGCACCTGACTGATTTTCCAAGAATGATTTGGCACTGCGTTGTTTCTCGGTTTAATTTTGTTTAAGGCACTGATATAATTTCATCAGCATTTTTCTTTAAGTGGGTTTTGTTCAGAACCTAGTTTTCATTGCCAGCAGATGGCTTCTGAACCAACCGTATGGGCACAGAAACGTTTACTTGCAGATTCTTTCTAGCAGTCTTGACAGTCTTGTCACAAGGGACCTGGTTTGCCATTCATCTCCTGGGTGGTACTTCTCAAAACTGTTCTTTGCAGTCTCATCTTGTTCATATGAAGCAAGTGAGAGTTTCTTTTTTCTTTTTTAAAGGTGAATACACTATAAGGAAAATGTAAAAGAAAATGCACATGAGCTACAATATAAATAAATTGATGTTAATGATGTAACAAGTCATTATTCCTGTGGGAAGGAATATCCGGCATCATGATCTCCTCACCAGAGGATACCATGGCTTGTTAAATATTTGGGGCAGGTGGGAGAGGGAAACAGAGACAAAGGGCAGTTTTTTCTCTGTTCCTTTTGTTGATGTCATACTGTTTACTAAAAAGAGAGAAAGGAGAATGGGAATATTTGGGAGCTAACTTGTGTCTAGAACTGCTTGTTCATGGACAAGGGCAGTGGAAAGAGACTGGTAACATTGCAGACCTTCTGACTTTCTTTCATGAGCTTTGAGGAACATTTTTTCATATTTGTGATTTGTGGGGAAAGGACCCTCAAGAGACTTTCATAAGGTAGGATGACTATCTGGCAAATCTGTAATAAAGCACACACACGTTCCGAAACAAGATTTATCTGAGAATTAGAATATTAACTGATATTCCCTTCAAAATTAGTGTGTTGAGAGTGTTGTTGTTATACATGCTGGTAAGTTTGGTTTATGGTCACTTATTCACACCCTCACAATCCTGGAAAATAGCCACACTCAAACTGCTTTCAACCGAACAGTGAAGCACAACTGATTCTTTAGAATACACAGAATCCATTGAAAAATAACAGCAAAAGTTTACTGGTTGCAATATATCCATTTGCTGTCTCATATGCATGCATGCACATGCACACAAACATACACTTACCCACATCCTTCTCAACTAGGCTGGCAGGCACTAGTCAGAAGGACAGAAGCCATAAGTCTGGATTCAAGGATGACTCAAAAAGTGGGCAGGCTTCAACTTCATTTTTCCCCAAAAGTCCTTCCTTTGTTGATTCTTATGTCTGGTAATTCTTGAAGATACTGGGGGAGGGGTTTCCTATGTGCTCAGGCCTAATTTCTTTTGTCTGTTTTTGGTGATACTTTTTTCTTTGTTTCCTTAATAACTTAGTTCCTTCTTAACTACTTACCCTAAAGGTCTCTTACCTAGTCTTTGTCCACCCTGCTTATGTGCCTGCTTCAGCTTCAGCCTAGTGACTCGAATCACACTATCTAATCTAATTTGGAGACTCAGTAAGTTGTCAAGGAGTCCAAAGATATAGGCCAATTTGTTTTGATGTCTGAACTGGAACAAGAATAAAAAAAAATCTAACTCCATTTTCCTATAATGTAGTATAATAAAAAGTCCAGAAATTAGCTGTTCCTTCTTTTTTGTTCTTCATCACAATATCTCATTATGCTATTGTATACAATATCAATACAATTAGAGCTTTATATTATTGAAAAGCATGCCTAATTTCTTAGAAATGACTTTTTTAAAAGGACTCATAAATCAAAATAGGATGATAAGCCTAGATCTGAGAGCATTCTTACAACAGTTCAAACCATTATCTGGAGAAGGTTTTATTCAAAGGAAAGGATGATTGTAAACATGAAGTTGGTCATTCCTAAAGGCAGTTGATTGTTGGAAGTTGAGGTAGGTATATAAAAGTTGATGTTAATGGTTACTAAGCTGGGTTAACTACCTTACAGAATACTGTCAAGAGCAGAGACTGAAAAACAGTGTGATGGAGGGAACCATTAAATAAAAGATCTTCCTCAATCCTCAAAATGCTGTGATTGATGCAACCAATAGTGGCACAAATGCAAGGACTTGAGGACAGATCTGTCTATTACTGAATTCTATATTCACCTTTTCTACATATTATCTGGGCTTGCTCTTTTCTCTCCCTCCATATGAAAACAACTGCTATACCCCTTTGCAATGCAGTGCAATTCTGAAAAAAGAAGACAGGAATAGAGTTTCATGGAAGCACAAAACAAAGTTCATATGTGTCTGCCTTGCACAGAATAAATTAAAAATTAATCTGTATTACCCTGCTCTACATAATGTTTTACGTTTCAGCAGAGACCATTGCAGATCCTGACTATAAACATCACTCTAAGTATTACAGATTACAGAAAAATAAATGCCTTTTGTCCCAATATAAAAATTGTACTACATTTTAAATTTGTTGCAAAAAGTATAGCTGTACTAATATTATAGTGCTCAAAGCAAAGATGGAACATTTCTTCTTGTTAGTGTTGTCTTTGACCAATAAATAAATATAATAAATAAATATAGTATATTTCATATGTAATCCATTCCATCTGTCTATGCATGCTATTTTGCTATGTTCCACATAGGAAAGCATGAAAGATTGGCAAGCATAATTGTCAGTTAGTTTCACATATGTTTCTCAGGTAATTTCATGACACACTCTGTGGTTGGCAGCACTGGAAAAGAATGATATGCTAGAGAGTCATTCTGACAGGAAGAGAAACCTAAATTTCAAAAATTATAATCAATTGTTCATATGTATATATGATGGTCCCTCTATTTTCTGAGGATTATGTTGTTGTTTTTTAAAATCTAACTAAAGAAATTAGTTTTATGGTTTTTTAAAGATTAGTGTTTATCCTGGCATAAGCTTTCAAAGACCATAACGTACTATACTGAATGCATAAAATTCACAAAAGTTAATATAATGATAAATGGATTAATCTTCAGTATTCCACAGCACTCTTGTTTTTTGTGCAAGAGATTGATCCAATTACCCTTCTGGAAAGTATTTGCAGGTTTTGTGTAATTTCTGTACTCCTATTTCTGTAGGGCTTACGAAGCAATTTTGACATTTACATTGTAAAACTACTCTAAGAGTCAGATGCAAAAGATTGACGTAGTGATCCTACCAAGACCTCAAGTTGAACAAAGGCTCTATTGTGTCATTAAGTCATCCAGCAGAATGGTTGAATTATCCCAGATGTTGTCAATTTGTGATGCAATTCTCATTGACACTGGTGTTCCCAGATGCTTTTGTTCCCAAACTTTGTTGACTGGTGCTGTACCTTGCCAGCTACCATTGTCTCTCTACAGTTGTTTACCAGGATGGGTGAAATACTATAGTGAATGCAAAATTACTTGGCATGTGTCAGAAGATTAAATCATAGATTATCTTCCCATACCAAATTGCATATGGGGGGCAATTGAGAATGAATGGAGGAGAGTAGAAAACAGAGATTTGCACTGGAAGAAATATCACATGATAATTTATTTTTTCAAGATGTTTAAAGATGTATCAGTTCACACATTATGAATATGAGGAATGTTTTAAGAGAGAAATGTTTTCGGTTTTATATTCAACGGTCACTTTACATATATATTTGTAAATATTGCATGTTAAAAATTTCTTCATTACACTTTAGTAAGGCTTATTAAAAGTCCTTTTCAGCTTCATCTTCTGATCCTGTAAGGCAGGGGTGTCAAACCCAATCATATCACAGTCCATATTGTGACATACTAGGATGTTTTTTGCCTTTGTGGAACCTAGGTGGGCGTGGTATGTGCAGGCCGTATCCAACCCATGGGCCGCCAGTTTGACAGGCTTGCTGTAAGGTATTGAGAACTCTCCTAAGAATGAATTTTATGTCTGTGAAGATGCTTACAAACTGTCTGCTGACATGATTTTCCTCCTGGATTTTGGAATTTCAAATGATATGATTTTCCCTCCAAACCAATACCAATGCATAACTTGCTTCCTGTTTTTCTGGTTTTGAACTACAGGTAGTCTTCAGCTTACAACTGTTCATTTAATGACCATTAGAAGTTACAATGGCCCTGAAAAAAAAAACCTTATGAATTTTTTTTTTTACATTTACAACAGTTGTAGCATCCTCATGGTCATGTGATCAAAATTTGGCCACTTGGCAATTGGCATGTATTTATGACATTTGCAGTGTTCTGAGATCATGTTATCACTTTTTGTGACCTTCTGACATGCAAAGTCAAAGGGGAAGCCAGATTCACTTAACAACCTTGTTTCTAACTTAACAACTCCAGTGATTCACTTTACTGTGGAGAGAAAGGTTGCAAAATGGGGCAACTTAGCAATGGAAATTTTGGGCTCAGTTGTGGTTGTAAATTGAGGGCTACCTGTCCAGATTCACATTATTTTCAGTATGTGTTTTTGCTAACTAGCTACTTGGTACTTCAGTGAATATGACTTCAGAATAATGCATAGCACAGAAAGGAATATGGGTGAAAAGATGTATCTGGTTTCCCTCAAACAGTCCAAGCTTGCTTAAAGAGTTTGTGGAGTTGCCTCAATTAGCTGCACATCCATACCAAGCTCATGGCACAGCTCTGCTCCTTTCTCAAGGCCTTATATGGACAAGGTGTTCATGTATATTAGTATGTACAAAGGGCCTCTATGTGGTGGAAACCCTGTCCTACTTAGGTTTTTCCTCATGAACATTGTACCTCTTGGTGTCCTTACAATAAAGAGAGATATTGCCATGTTCCCCATGTGACTGTATGATTCCACCATGATTTCTTTTCTGTGCTATGATTTACTAAACAAGCTTAGGCCCTGATACCTATCCATCAGAATATGCTGTCAGAACAAACTATTGTGTATATGCACCAGTCTCCTCAAATTATTATTAGAAATTCAGCAGCTTAGAGACGAAATAATTAGAAAAGGAATGCAAACCAAAGCTGTTTTTCTGTCAACAGGTTCAGTTCAGATACCTCTCTAACTGACCTGTGAAAACATTACTAGAACAGAGATGCTAGCTTAATTAACCATTCAGTACTTTGAATTATTTCTTGATTGGTTCAAGACACTTTATTAAAATCTGCTGTCAACACAATTTCCCACCAAAACTAAGCTATCCTGGCAGCTAGCAGTGCTGTTTCCAAAGAATGTAAAGATCCGTTGTCATCCCTGTAATGCAGGGGTCCCCAAACTTGGCAATTTTAAGACTTGTGGGAGTTGAAGTCCACAAGTCATAAAGTTGCCACATTTGGAGACCTCTGTTGTAGTAGTTCCCAGAGGTTCTGGGTGACTGAGATGCTAAATCAGAGATTAAGTTGTCCGCCCAGCTTCATCCTGGCCTGGGAAGACCCTGGTGTCAGCTCAAAAGGAACTGCTATCATGAAGCAGCTGCCTCTCAAAGCAGACCTCAGATCAGATGCATACAGAACCACTTTGTTCTCTGTCCAAAACATTGTCACTGCAAGGGAAGGAAAGCCAGATATGAAACCTTTATTGTTCATGGCTTTGCATTTTATTTTGTTTCCCTATATTTCTTGTGTATTCTTAGGGACAAGGGGATCTACTGAGGAACGCCAAAAACGAAGCCATAGAAAATATGAAGCAGATCCAGCTGGCTTGTTTATCACGTGGACTGAGCAAAAGTGGAAGTGGGAACTCGGATGCCAAGGCTAAACGAGGTCCTGAGCCAATCGAAAAAAAAGAGACAAGCAGCGAAAATGCCAGGCTCTGAACAAAGCCAACGGTGTCATATATTTCAATAGTCCAAAATTATTTTTTTAACACATTAAAAAAAAAAGAGAGAGAAAGAAAGAAAGATCCCACTAGCATCTCAACAGGGCATCAGAAGTATTAAAATTCTCCTAGTGCCAATGTTTTACTGCTGTCATCTGCCTACATTTAAACTCTCTGGTAGTGACATTCTAATAATTTCCAGTTTTGTGTGGGAAGATCCTTTAACATTTTCCATGAATTATTTTATTGCCCTTTTCCTTATTTATTATTTTGTAATTCTGAAGAGCTATGTGGAGAGGGAAACATAATACTTCACTCTTTGGGTTGATACTTTGCTCTACCAGCTTTTGACAGTGTGATTTTTCAAGTCTGTAATATAGGTTTTACCAGCAAAAGAAACAAAGACAGAAAAATAACTCAGTCTTTTATTAGTGCAAATTAATAAAGGATTCCTCAACATAGAAGAATAAATTATTAACTTTTTCATTGAATTTAAGTTAATAAATTATTAAACACTTTCTTTCTCTTTTTTAATGGAAGTCAGTAGGATTTCCGATGTACATTCCATTGACTTTTGCTAATCACGATTTGAAATGCATTAATATACCTATTAGTGAAATAAATTGGTCACTTTTTATCTCAGATAGGTGTCTGGGGTTCAGTCTGAGCTCTACAAAACATGCTGTAGATCTGGACAAAATGATTCTGGACTTTGCTTGTGAATTGCAAATTTGTAGAATGGAACAGAAAATACAAAGATAATTTAATAATGCTGAAATATTTCTCACTGCCACTAGCTGAACAAAAGTAATATAAACAATTGATGTTTATAAAAGATACCTTAATTTTGATTTTTCATTCATATAGACAAATCTGCACAGGTCGCATGAGCAAAGGTTCATCTCACGATTGATGACAAAGCATGCACTTAATTCACAGAAGTTCCTCCTCCAGCTTTGCATACCAGGTAGACATTTGGTATGGCAGCCTCTTTATTCACTGTGGGACATAAAGTGTGAATTACAAGACCTTGCACATTTTCTAAGCACCATCATGCAATTGTTGAGCCTTTATGCTTAGGTAGTTTTTTCAACATTTGCTATGTTTCCTTGGTAATATTTTTGTGAGAATACCTTCACATCTTTGAAGTATATATCATGAGAGACAATGCTACGATAGGCACGTAATAGTCTTTTTTCAGCTCCAGCAGAAATTAATACAACCAGTCTGAACTGATTAACATGAGATAAGCAGATTCAAACTGAGTAGGTAAATTGAAGCTGCCATATGTGATCATATCTATCCTGTTTCTAAGCAGAGCACTAGGTACATTGATGTTGTTATACAATATTTAACATTTATATCACAAAGCTAAAAATTAAGTCACATGGGTGGGTGCAGCATAGAAGAGTGAATTGCTAGCTGTGCTTCTAGTGAGTCAGGCACATGGTGATGATCCCCATCGTTCTTTCCTGTTTGCCCAAATCTTATTTTTGTCACATCAATTTCATCATGTGAGTTTTACCACAGATTTGATAGGCTGGAAATGTGAAGCAACACAGAAAGTAAGAGCTTGAAAAACTGAATGGTTATTATAAATTCTCAGCATGTTCCATTAAAAAAAATAAATAAATGTTGAGAAGAAGACATCTGAATTCTGCTGTTGTTTTATTCTCTAGTAAAGATGGAAGACAAGGGAAAATGCCTCCATGTTACCATCCTTCACAGTGCCTGGCTCAAATACTTTTGTAATGGTTATGTATTTCAGATTTCTCAAAGCTTCAGAATATACAGTAGCGGTCAAATTTGTGGAAACCTTTTGGGAAAAATGTCTCCTTACATATTTTATGCCATCACTACCAAACAGAGAGATCTTGGTCTCATCACTCCAAATAACACTGTTCCATTGCTTCTCTGTCCAAGTAACATGGGTTTTAGCCCGGTTAAGTCTTTTCAACCTTTCTTTGAGAGATAAAAGTGGCTTTTTTCATGGAATTCTAGATTTTAGGTCAAATTCCTGCAGTCTGCGCTGAACAATCCTTACACTCAACTTCACATTGCATTGTACCATTTCATCTTGTATAAACCTAGATGATTTTCTTCTGTTACATAGGCACAGTCTCTTAATTCTTCTATCATCAGTTGCTGTTGTGCACCTTTTCCTGCCTTTACCTGTGTGGTTTTGTAGTGACTGAGTCTCCTTATACCTCTTCAAAAACTTTAAAACGCCACCTTTGATTAAGTTTCCACCAATTTTTCTTCTAATTTCTTTATGATTATAGTCTTGTTTACTTAATAATACTATTTTAGAACTCTTTCTGGGCGACCAGTCAACTGTCTTTATTACATTGTACAAGCTCACTAAATGAAAGAACACAAAAAAACCAACCAACTTGAAAGCGATCACATAACACATTGACAAATGTCCTCCCAGCTTCAATACATGACATCAATAACAAAATCCTATTGTGATCTGATTGACTCATTGCCAAAACAAGATGATAGCTGATTGGCTCTCTAAACACTCATGCTCATTGGCTACAATCAGATGAAGGAATGCTACTTAATATCAATCTAAGCAAGTTATGCTTCCTTTTTCTGGGTATTTGGCTATAACTTTTCCTAGAATACAAATAATTGAACAAACTTTGTTGCATTATGTTCTTGATCAAATTATCTTTCCAGTGATATATGGTACTACTCCAAAAAAGTGGTGTCATTAGCCATCAAACCTCAAAAATACACTTTTCCCAAAAGGTTTCCACAATTTTGGCCACTACTGTATTTGCATTTCCTCAGTTAAAAGCAAGAGTTCTATGAATATAAGAGACTGTATTTATTTGAAGCATTGCTTTTATTTTGAAAAGCTGCCTTTTAATTAATTTGATTAGCAAATGTGCTGACTTTTCTCAATATAACAAAAAAACCAATTGTTGAAAGTTTGTCTAAAACTATTACATACATTAAGTTATTTTTTTGTAATTTCTTAAAAACACTACAATGTTCATGTTGCACATTTCTGAAAGAATAAAGATTGGAGGGGAAATGACCAATGTTTAAAACTGAGTTTATTTATTATTATGTTTATTTCAAAGACTTTATATAACCACCCATACTGTAACCACAACTCTGGCCAGTTTTCAAGACAATAAAAATTGCTTTAAAAACCAGTAAAAGATTACTGTCCATTGATATAACATTCATTTAGAATTAAGCCTTCACTGTCATTTAAAATGATTAGCAGGTCCTTGTCTTAGAATCATTCATTTAACATCTGTTCAAAGTTATCAATAAAGGAGAATATTTGTACTGATGATTTTACCTAGTTTGGGTGAGAAAATATCACCCAAATTACCAAGCTCAGAGAGCACCAAGGATCCACCACATTCAAAGTTACGAGGGTGTTGAAAACAGTGACTTATGACCAAACTTCACACTTGCAACTGTCATAGTCATCTCCACAGTCATGTGCTTGACAACCAGTGTGTATTTGTGCAGCATCCCGAGATTACATCGGATTAATTTGCAATCTTCCAAGTTCTTCTAACTTCTGGATTCATTTAACTGTGATTTGTTTAATGACCACGGAAAAGGTCCTAAAATCACTTATGATTCACTTTTCACTTGCATTGTCTGGAATGGAAGTTCTGCCTTCAATTGTGGTTGTATGTTGAGAATGGCCTGTATATAATATAAACACATCACTTTTCATAAACCATCTAGTAGAAATTTTACGAATCTGTTTGTGTGCATGAGTAGTGAATGAATTTATCTACAGCTTCAATTTAGGAGTTATGTCAACTGAAGACCTAATCGATTCAACTTTAGGCCAATCAGGATATGCCTTATAATCTGGCACTGAAGAAAGAAATGTACATATTTCCTTATCAGTTCCTATATTTTCCAAAGCAGTTTTAAAGATGTTCATACATGCTAAGGTTTGGTACTCTTTCCAGGGTTGGTTACTAGCAGGCTTTATATGTCATTTCTTGACTGTGTTTTGAACATTTTGCTGAGCAGTAATATTCACTGTCAATAGGCCTTTGATATTTCCATGAGAGGATAAGAAAAAGTTATACTTCCTCCCATTGGTGATTGATCTCCATCTGCACACTCAGTTATATAATTTAGCTGAGTAACAACAAAAATGGAATGATAACTATGCACTCTACACAAGGCAAAAGAAATACAGTGAACACTTTACTTTGTCACTATGAAGGGTGTTTTTCTGGGAGATCATGTACATTGGCTAATGAATATGCATTATGCCAAAGCAAAGTTTTAAGTGCATATTCCAAAGATGGGGAAAATCAGGACCTTGACTAGGAAACATTCATAGTGCTCTCCACAGTATATAAAGGGGTTGATAGCCTTGTACATCAACTGTGCAGTTTACTTTGCCCCTAACAAAACCAATCAAGAATCTCAGTTTTGGAGGCCCCCAGGCATATTTTAAATTTGGAAGTAGGGCTAGAATTTGGTGCCTTAAGTCCTTAAGTGGATAAAAATAATCTCAGCAAAAAAATAACTCAGCTGGGCACATATAGAGGGAAATGATTGGAGGCACGCTGGTGCTCATGTTGGAAATTCCAGTGTTACAAATATGGACGACCTTGATTGTTAATGAAAACATAACGGAAGCATGTATTTTCAACGTGCTAGACAACATACTTTCTGATCAGCACAGCTAATTTACTGCATAGGTTTCTGAAAATCCAAAGCCTGGGGTAGCTAGTGAATAATTTAGAAGGCTGCCGTGCCGTCCTATTCAAAGACATCTTGGTGACACTTTCTTGACTCCTGGTATATTCAAAGATTGCCAAATTGTCACTGAATCATTAATTTACAAGATTTATAGCTCTTTCATTCTATAATTCTTTTTTTTTTTTAAGAGATCGCATTTTTCTCCAACTTCTGAATACAAATTGCAGAATTATAAATCAGAGCCAACACTTTAGATTTGTCCCATAGATATTATTAAGCAGAATCATGTTAAATCAATTGCTTTGTAAAATTGAAGGCAGCAGGTTCAAACTGTATAAAATGTCCTGGTCTTTGTATAGGAATGCTGGCTGATAGGAAGCTTTAGGAATTCAATGAAAGAAAATTGATTCACAGAAGAAAATGTGTGGATATGATCTTAGAAAACATATTCTAGCCTAACCTCTTGCCTAGTGCAGATGTCTACTAGAGTATCACTGACAGCTGACCATTCAGCCTCTACTTAAAGACTTCTGGTGAAGGAAAATCCATTACCTCCTAATACTGTTGATTTACTGTTAAATAGCTTTTACCATCAGGAAATTTTTCCCAATGTCCCACTGGAAACTATCTCTTTGTAATTTAAATCAACTGTTTCTTCTGGAATAACTCAGAACAAGTCTACCTTATCTTCTGCATACAACCTTTCAGCTACTTGAAAACAGCTATCATGTATTCTGCAGTCTCCAGTTGGATTAAAAATATCCATCACCAACAACATCAATAAATTTTTCTTATAAGTTTTTTCTGTCCTAGTTCTTATCATTTTAGTTGCTCTCCTGTGGACACGCTCTAGTTTGCTGGTGCCTTGTTGGTGCCTGCAGTTTGGCAGTTCGAATCTCACCGGCTCAAGGTTGACTCAGCTTTCCATACTTCCAAGGTGGGTAAAATGAGGACCCAGATTGTTGGAGGCAATACACTTACTTTGTAAACCGCTTAGAGAGGGCTGTAAGGCACTGTGAAGCAGTATATAAGTCCAAGTGCTACTGCTATTGTTAAACTTTAGTAGCCCAAACTGGGCATAATATTGATGTGAGCTGGCTGACTGTCAGGATACAGAACTTTTCCCATTCACTCAACAAGAATGAACTTCTGAAAACGTATCAAAAGAAATCCTTTATTGAGATGAGACAACTCATGTAGGGGGTCAAAAGCAGCATCTAAGGTCTCTCAGACATGCAGAGATAGATAAGGAAGTTTAAAACCCCTCCCCTTATCTTGATGTGTGTTTAGTAAAACAAAGAGTCAACATGTTAATTCCCCCCATCCCCTTTTTAGAACGATCTTTTCCAGAGGTTCCCAGGACACATCTCACTGTGGAATTTTTATGGTCTCATCTCCTGGCTGTGCCTCTCAGAGGTGATAGGTTCTGGCCATCTGGGTTTTCTTCCTCCATTGTATCATGTGTAGGTTATACAAATTTGATATAAGATTAAATATATTCAGGTTACATCAAGAAAGATATCTTTATCAGTCTCCCCCCCCCCTTTTCTTCTTCCATTGAAGAAATGACAGATACACCGATCTGACACTGACAGATCTCTTGATCTTGACATATTTCTATTGATACAGCCCAGGCCGTGTGTCAGCAACCCATGGCTCCAGAGCCATATGCGGCACTTTGGGCCCTCTGCTATGACTCCCTGTCTGGTGATCCCAGCACTCGCTAGCCCCACCCCTTGCCTTCCACTCCCAGTCACTCCTTCGCCTGGTCTGAGAAGGTAAGGCAATGGCGGGGGACCAAGAAGCATTGTTGGAGCTTCTTCTGGCCCTTATTGGTGCTGGGCATGCCTCGGTTGCTTCGGGAGATGTGCAACCTGCTCTCTGTCAAAGTGGATTTTTCCCCCCAATTTCTTGCTTCTTAGCTGTCAGTATAAGGAAGGGAAGAAAAAAAACCCTAATCCTTTCCCTTCTCTCTCTCCTTCGCAGCTTCAAAATCTTCTTTGGAAATGATGTTGTTAAGTTTAAATACCAGGGTACCTTATTTGTTGTTTTTACTGTTTGACCCGGTCAACCAAAACTTTCTCTTCTTATCTTCCTCCTGCACATTCGTTTCCGGTCGAGTTCTTCTTTGTGGTGGCCATTTCTGACCACCACTGCAACAGCCTTCGGGAAAGGGAGTAATGGCCAGCTGGGGAGGAGAGATGTGGCTCTCCTCAACCCTGCAGGCAGTCTCCCCCCTCTTCACCACCTCTACGGGGTGGCTTAACCCTGAAACCAGCCGGCTTGGGGCACTCCAGCGGCAAGCACGGATCGAAGCCTCGGAGAGACGAGGTTTCGGTCTGTTGCTGTAGAAGCTCAAACCGGAAGTAGTGGAAATTTTGAGTAGTTCGGAGAACTGGTGGTAACCTTCCCAAGGAGTGGGGAGGGAATGGAGATTTTGCAAAATACTTCCCCTGCCACATCCACCAAGCCACGCCAACAGAATTGGTAGTAAAAAATTTTGAATCCCGCCACTGGTTTTGTGGTTCCTGGTGATTTTTAACAACCGGGTCTCTGCCCTAATGACCGGCTGGGTAGGCATGGCGGTGGTGTGTGTGTCATGTGACTGGGTGGGAGTAAGTGGCATCAAATTGGCCATGCCCACCCAGGTTTTGTGACTCCCAGTGTTTTCTTTGCTGTGGGAAAGAGGTCCAAATGACTCTTTGAGTGTTTAAGATTGCAGACCCATGGCCCAGGCTAATGAAATTGCATTAAGGGTGTATGTTTTTCTTGAAACTTTTTCTCTTGCAAAGTGCAGCTGGATTGCAATTCCACTTAAATTACATTAAATGAGTATTCCCTATGTTGCTGTGTTGAGCTCAAATCCAAGGTTGCTTCTAAAGAACAGACCCTTTTTGAAATGCTAAAAGTGATTGGGAACACACCAGGATTATATTGCTATTGGACAATACAGCATCCTGTACAACAGAAGATCACAGGAGGCTTTAAAGCAAAGGGTAGACAGCCATTAGTCTGGCTTGATTCTGTTCTGGGCAGAAAAGAAAACCTCTACTTCTGGAAGTGATTCTTGATTAGTATGGGCTAAAAGAATTCAGACAATTGTAGCCTTTGGGAGGGCACCAGGTGATGAAAAATGCTCTCTTCTACCATTTACCAGGTGCTTTCATGACTGCATATACTTGTAAAATCACTCTGAAACTGTGACTTGTAGCTCAAGATAGTAACATAAGGAATACTATAGTATAAAATAGAAACCATGGAGAAAAAGCTATGTAGTCTCTAGGGGTTGAAAATTACTTGATGGGTCATTATCATCATTATCTCCATCATAAAATAATGGACAAATGGGAACCACATCTACCATCCCAAATCAGATCACTGGAAAAATGTTAGTCCTGTATCTTCTGGTGCTTATATCTATCAATTTTCTTCCCTTCTCTAACTTTCTCTTTGAATCTGCCAGTTGCTGTTTTTTACCTGGACTGCACAAAAAGTCTCCATCACTGATTGGATGCCACTCTAATCTCAGATATAATGCAACCTTGTTCACTGCCAACAGATGCTGTTCTTTGGAAAAAAGGTTAGTTAACATAGGAGACAAATACATTGGTACCATATATTTTGTACTGTTATTGATACATAATATGCTATGTAAAATTTATCTTCTAAAGAACTATATTTCTTGACTTTCTAAAATTAAGGAGTATGCTTGCAGCATGTGAGCTGGCAAAAATGCATTTCATTCCTATTCTTTTCCCCTTCCACAAGTTGATTCACTTTGATATGATATTTGCCTAATTGTGATGGAATTATTTCAAGTCTTTAATTAGAAAGATGTAATCGTGCACATTCCATATGCTTCTTGGCTGGAGAATATAGGCAAGATACATTAAGCAGTTCATCCCTGGTGTTTGGCAGGAATATATTCACTAAATGTTTTATAAGTTTGTCTTGAAAATGTCTGGCAAAAGTTTCCACAGTTGTTGTGGCAAGGCTTTTCAGACAAGTATGATGACTATTGAATCAAAGTGAGACAGATCTGGAAATGGCAAAATTGTGACCTTAATGAGTCACAGAGAGAACAAAAGATGCAGAACAAAGAAATTAAATTAACTCAGAGAGCTAAGAAGAGGGAAAGGCAGAACCCAAAATATCTGATTGTCACATTTTCTCTGTTATAATAGCATCAGTGTACTAAAGTAATTCCTATAGTTACTTATAGTTAAGTCTTTCCAGAACCTTTACTATTAGTAGGGAAAAAAACAGCAGCCTAAGAAAGAGTGATGTGTCAGAAGACACTTATTTCTTACTTAAGGCAGAAACTTTGAAATAACTATCTCTTCTCGCTTTCCATAGGACATTTATAAAGGAAATGTTATGCCCTTTTTGAGATATTTTTTGCCTTCAGTCCTATCTCTGGGCAGCCTTTGTCCCTGAAAGACATGGCTTTTAACAAAGATATCTCTGTCATGGTTTAATGAGAACATATAGGGAACATATGGGGAAGACAAATTTACATGGGTAGAACAATCACACATGCAAAAACTTTTTGTGAGCATGCACAATTATCCAATAAGCTGCAAATATATCTAATATTTAGGGAAAAGTCTGGAAAATTGAATTTAATATTTTTCTCTTCTTCTCCTCTTCAATAGCAATAGCACATAGATTTATATATTGCTTCACAGTGCTTTGCAGCCCTCTCTAAGTGGCTTATAGAGTCAGCCTAGTGCCCCCAACAATCTGGGCCCTTATTTTATTGACCTCAGAAGGATGAATGGCTGAGTCAACCCAGAGCCAGTGCAAATCAAACTGCCAAACTGTTGGCAGCCAGCAGTCAGCAGACGTAGCTTGTAATACTGCATTCTAACCACTGTGCCACCATGGCTCTTGATGTTCAAAGTAAATGTATCTGATCTGACAGGATTAGATCATACCAATACAAGAAACATTATTGTGGATGTGGGTATTCTTAGGTTTTGTCAAACATGGAGAATTTCAGCCTGACAATTTGGGACAAGAGATCTGTTGAATACCTGGAAGATATTTCCAAGGAGCAAGAAGGGACCCTGCATGGTACATTGCACAGCAGAAGTGGTATTCAGCAGGTTCTGACCAGTTCTGGAGAACCAGTAGCAGAAATTTTGAATAAGTTTGGAGAACTGGCAAATATCACCTCTGACTGGAGATTTTTTGTATCCTTCCCCTGCCACGGCCACCAAGTCACGACCCAGAACCAGTAGTAAAAAAATTTGAATCCCACCACTATTGCACATGTCCAGTTACTTCTGGATCCTTAAGGGCATCTCACTGGGCTAGACAACATGGGTTTGTCCAGGTTCAGGTTTGTCCAGGTTTGTCCAGTTTCCCTCCCTTAAATGTTGCCATGTAATGGGACCTTGGAAATGTGCCTCCAAGGAGGCTACCCAACCATTTGGAACAGCCTTCCACCTAAGGCATACCTACTCTTTTAGCTTCTAAAGGACTGTGAATACCTGGCTGCTATCCCAAGCACTGAGCTAGCATAGGAGTTGAGCTGGCAGGTTGTTTGACTGAAGCCTGGGGAGGAGGGGTCATTTTGTTTTTAGACATGTTTTTAGGAGTTATGAGCTACCCAGAGTCATTATATCAGATAGGGGGCACATCTGTCCTATAAATCAATTGATCAATCACTCCAATGTGCAAGAATGGTAAAGAATCTAGAAGACCCAGACAGAAGCCTACAAGGATTATAGATGTCCAGAAATAATTTCCAACTCTAGGTAAATAATAAGTTGCAACAAAACAGAGTATTGAAGGTTGCAGTGTGAAATATCCCAGTTCAAGATTTTCGTAAGCTTCTAAGACATTTCATTTATCTTTTCTTTCTTTTGCTCATAATCGATCTGTGTACTGCACTTGATGGATACCTACACTTGCTAGAGTCTTTCTACTACCCGTAGACATAGTAGAGACCTCACTGATTCCTCAGATGAAAAACCTTTTTCCATGCCTTGCTCTTATGCTGTTATGAGCAGCTCAGAAAATGCCTGTTGTGGTCCATGGAGTTGCACGAAGTGTGAACTGTCTGAATATGTGCAAATGTTTGGATGTTTCTGCAGGCCAGTTTGTGCAAATAGTAGCTGTTTCTTCATGAGCTAAAGTAATAAAATTTAACCCAGCAGATTAGCAAATGCTCCTTGCAGTCAGCCTCAAAGACAGGAACATTTGAACAGCAATTGTATACATTCTAATAGATCAGACGGCATCATGGTGTCATTTTATTAATTTTTAAAATCGTGATTCCCTTTAAAAACAAATTGCATCACTTTTTCCATGGTTAAGCATCATCCTGCATTCTTGTAAATGCTTGTTCCATATTATTAACCAATATGTTAACCACATGCTAACCATCTCCCCATCTATGTCCCCCTCTGATTTGCTACCCTCATGAGAAGTTGTTCTGCTTTGGGGAGTAGGTGAACTTCCAGGGACTTACTTTTAACTCCATATGAACTGTGGGTCACTCTTCCATGTTAGAGAAAAGGTTTCAGGAAAAGCTTGCAATATTTGCTGTATTACATATTTCTTAATCACCCATTTCCCTCATGTTTATCAATATTAAAGCATAATATAGAAATAAAGTCTCCTTCGATTTGAGCTCAATACCTGGTGAGTTTCCTGGCTACAAGTTGGACATTATTTGTAGTATAAAAGTCGCCGATGCCAGGGCCAGCCCATGCTCCTTCTTGCCTTTTCTCCAAATGCTGCTTCTCCATGAAACCAGAAGTCTGCTGAAGTTTCTACCAGCTGTTTGTCCTCTTTGCCCTTTAGGCTATTGGGAAGTATTCAGAGTCTTTGCTAAATTTAGGTATGCCTCTAAATGAAAACAAAAACAAACAAAAAAACATGAGAGGATTGACCAGTTTTCATCAGTTCAAGCAAAAAGGTTCATCACACTCTGAGCCCAGGACTGGCTTTTCAAGAAACACGGATCAGCTACTTGTTGGCTTTAGATGGAATTGGTGGGCTGCATTAATCACATTGCAATCACAGGAAATAGTATGTCTCCAGAGAAACATACTCATGGGCTCACTCTCTGGATTAGGGAAAATGTACTCCTGTGCACAGAATACAAGTGTCTATTTCCCAGCATTGTGCTACTTTGGAGTAGCAACCAGGGCTGTCTTAACACATAGGCCTGATGGGCACTTGCCCATGGGCCCCATAAGTGTAGGGCCCCCATAGTAATCTGTGTATGTTAACCCTTCAATGCACCTTGCATCATATAAATACAGCAACTATATGGTTTACTGAGTGTTATTGTGTTTTTCAAACCCACATATTGTTCAAATGTTTATCATGTTGATTAGTTGTTGCTGCACAGCATGTTTTCAATGTTTCAACACCCATTTTGCTGGACGTGCCAATAAAATTTATATATGTTTAATTTTATTGACCATTAATATTTTTATGAGTAGTTGTCATAGGGGTTCCTGCTTTGCCCGGGGCCCATAATGCTGTTAAGACAGCCCTGGGAGTAACCTTTCCCAGGGAGGTCACTGTTTTGAATACGGAAGACCATAGGTGCAAGCTGTAATATCTCCTCATGTCAAACACAACTGGTGTGTTTGCTTTCAAAACATGCTAGAGATTCTGGGAGCTAAAATGTCGCAGAGGTGGAGGGCAAAAGACCGTGAAATGATTGCTATGGGTTTTTTCCCAGATGACTGGTTGTATTATAGAATCACCCTTGTTCCTTTTGGAGAGGGTAAATATAACACCAACCGTTTATACTCGTTCCACTCTTGTGCTTTTAGCAGCAGCAGCAACAGCAGCCTAAGAAAGAGTGATGTGTCAGAAGAAGCATTTTGTTCATCAAGGGAAGGGAGGGGGCAAAACCCTCTTGTTGAATTTTTGTGGAACTTCTTGCTGTGAAAGTCCCTTGAAATGAGTGCCAGTGGAAGTGCTGGGATTTTCAGGTGCTCATAGCACCTGCCGTATATGGTATTTGAAGCTAGATATTCTCATGATTAAACTGAACCCAAGCAGAAAATAATGGTAGTTATCCCTTATCTTGCAAGATAATAACTGTAGAATCTGTCCTTTAGGGAACTGAAATGTGCCTGCCATCTAGTGGCATATATCACCAAGATCAGCCAACCCAGCTTTTCCTTAATTTCAAAATTCCAGATCCTCACAGAGCAAAGCTCTAGTAGGGCAAGGTATTTAAGTAATAGCAAAGAATTGTATATCCAGGGACTGGCAAGACCCCCTTGACACTGCTAATTTGACCCCCTATGTTTCAGATACATGGTCCGCTCTCTCTCGCTCTCTCTCCCTCCTCTCTCTGTGTATCCATGCAGTGGTTAAAACTTATTTGAGAGAGTGATGGCTTTGGGGGAAAAAAGATTGTACATGAACTTTTCAAGATGCTGTCACTGGACCCAACAGATTTGGAGAATATTCATCCTATCTCAGAAAAGAAGTTTTAAAAGTATCTTCAGTTTTTCAACTATATTTAGAGAATGCTGAGTTGGGAGAAATTCTTGGACGATGCTTTCAGGAGACTCTATCCAGCTAGAAGCCCTAGCAGTAGATGCTTGTTTTATTACACCTCTTTTTTATTTTATTTTTATTTTTCATTTTTCCTTAATGTTTTTTTCAGCTTAAAAAAATTAACTTAAGGAAATCTTTTTTTTTTTTACCTACAAAAGAAGCTCCAACTCTCACTCCCTGTTATGCTAAATAAGTTTGTTGGAAGGTACTTTTTGAAACCAGGTGTATTAATTAGGAATCCTAAAGAACAATCCAAGACTCAGCACATTTTTTCATCATTATTTTTAACTGTCCCAGTGAAATCAAAAGTGTTAAATTTCACAAAAGATCTAAATAATTGTTATTAATTAATGTATAAGCTTTTCATTCTATGAAAAAGACAGAAACTTTTGATAGAAGTCACTTATAATATGCAATGTATATAAAATAAAGACTCTTACATTGGACTCTTACAGTCTTTTCATTAAAGATTTTGGAAGATCAGGTCCTGCTAAGAAATGTTCTACACAACATGGACATTCTTCACCCAGTCTCACTACATCATACTTGTATGCAAAAACATACAAACAAAAATATTACCTACCCTATAGTCTTACATGGCAAGGTAACTAACTGTTCTATGATGCTTTTTGCCTACTGTTTGTATTCATTTCATGGCTGATAACTTCACAGATGTAGAGAAACAATTTAGAGCAGGGTTGTCAAACTCCTGTTTTTACTGGCAGAGCACTTGGGGTACCACAGGTGCCCCCACCACGAGTGATGGTGAGCTGGTCATGCCCACCCTGGCCACTACCACACCACCTCCTAGGTCAAACACAACCCTGATGTGGCCCTCAGTGAAATCAAGTTTCACTGATTCCCCTGATTTAGAAAGATTGCTGACTCCTCTGAATCCTGGGAGGAATGATTCTTCTCTCCCAGCTATCTGATTGTGTCTTTATTAAAAAGACTGATCAGTTAAACCTAAGAAGAAACCCCTCTCTCAATTAAAGAAAATGAACGACCTTCAAGAACACAACTTGCCAAAGATTTGGGATATTGCACATGTAGAGGTGGTTCAGGATGCAGATGATAGGCTTTGTCTTTTTGCCCTTTTGGCACGACTGCCTCACCACTTCTTATATCATCTAATATTCACTCTTGATAAACAAGAAAGTCCAATAAGTGGCAAGCTGGGAAAGTTAGTGAAATATTTTAGGAATTCTTGGTGGAGCAAACCAAATGCAGAGTGGTTAATCTAAACCTCGGTGAGATGACACTGGCCATGACAGATCAAGGTTTAAATTTCTGCTTGTGGACTCCTGCACAGAGAGGAGGAGTGAGAGTATTTGACTCATGTTTTATCACCCTAATGATGCAAATACATGGCTTGTGTACATTTGCATGATGTCATCCTCAGCAATGCCATATCTTTTCACTGTCATAATAGTTTCTACTGGATGTCCATGTTCTTCCTTATCTCTGAAACTCCAGAGTAGGCTAGGCCAACTCAAAGGCTGAGGTCACACATCTCATACATCTAGGATTAAGTGATATATTGGCCTCCCAAAACTGTAGCAAACTCCTGCAGTTCCTTTCAATTAACCCCAGCATATTTTCAGAATATATTATGAGTGAAGCAGGCCACTTCAGCTTGAGCTGACATGAGAGATGGGGCACAGAGGAGAGCAGGACAGTAGCAGCAAGACAAAAACAGATAAGATCCCAGAAAGCTTAAAAAAACCAAAATCCTTTCGATTTCAACCTTTTTTATCTAAGAAAATGCTCAATCCATCATCCTCATTCTGGGCAGTTCTAGTTTCCTAAGATTACAACTCAAAGTTGTCTGACTATAGATAAGGGACCAAGATTTTGAATTCTTTCTTTTGAATGCAGAGTTTAAAGATTCATACTCATGTCCTGTTAATCACACATGTAGTAGGCCAGTTGTCAATCTTTTGAGAGAGGTGGGTCAAGAAATGGGCACAACAGGGATCCTAGTGATGGTCTCTCTTGTAGTAGCTAGAATGATTGAAATGCCTTGAAATGCTGTCTGTTTTTTTCTGCTCCATCCAAACAAAATTGAGGTGGGTTTATTTTGAATTTATAGTGCTTTTCTCTTTCTCAGGATTGAGTAATCTTTTTTCAAATTCGTTTAAAGGTTAGGTTTACATTTTTTCACACCCACTAACTGGGTTTGGGCTTACATGGGCATCAGTCTTTCCCGAGTAGGCTAGGCCAATTCAAAGGCTGAGCTTACACTAATCCAAGAGGAAGCCTAAGGCCTTCCAAAACCTTTGCGTGGTTCCCAGAAACTGTTTTCCAGGGTCATTCTTGCTTCTGTTAGCCCTTCCCACTTGCTGGATCCATGGAGCTGATACTTGGAAGAAAATGGCTGGAAGGAGAAAGCTATCTCCCCCCCTCCATTTCTGGAGGGGGAATAAAAACATGGGGTCCATAGGGATCAAAGAACTGGCATGGAAACTGACCAGAAGAAGGAAAATAAACTTCCAGAGGTTGTAAATCTGATAGATAGCAGCTCCCCAGGATCTCAAACAGACAGTGGTTTTCCCACCATCTGCTACTGGATTTTTTAAAAGACTAAATCATTAAACAATAGAAATTCTCTGACATATTTTTTAAAATGAAATTAATCTATGTTGAGTTCTGCTCCCAGGGAGGCTTTGCAGATATTCCTTACTCCTGGTTGACTCAAGAGAGAGCCGTGCTGTTTCAATACCAATTGTGCTCACTTGTCATACACCATCCATTTCCTTTCCTACCCGGACAGATACAAATTAAATTATTTTTAGATTTGAACAGTCATATACTTAAATTACAAATAATTAGATTGTAATGTATAGCGTAAACAGGGTATTAAATTTGGAGACATTTCTGTTCTTACCAGCTGAGTAAATGCTGAAATGCATAAAATGTGAATTGATAAAGTGGTGGCTAGAATGTACTTTGCATCTAATGATTTTGCCTCTCAGTGGTTGGGCTGTTTTGCAATTTAGATGGGTTAGGGTTAGGGTTAGGGCCAGTGCCCTGCTGATGAGTCAGACATATGCATCAGAGCAACTGCTTTACAGGTCGTCCTCGTCTTACAACAGCTCATTTAGTAACTGTTCGAAGTTACCACGGCAGTGAAAAAAGTGACATTTTCCACACTTATGACTGTTGCAGCTTCCCCATGGTCATGTGATCAAAATTCAGACACTTGGCAACTGACTCATATTCATGATGGTTGCCATATCCTAGGGTCAAGTGATCCCCTTTTGTGACAAGCACTGGGGAAGGGGGAAGCCAGATTCATTTAATAACTGTGTTATTAACTTAACAACTGCAATTATTCACTTAGCAACCATGGCAAGAAAAGTTGTAAAATGGGGCAAAACTCACTTAACAAATGTTGCTTAGCAAGAGAAATGTTGGGATCAATTGTGGTTGTAGGTCAAGGATGACCTGTATTTCAAAAAAATTACTGGTCTTGTCTTCCTAGTGAGGCTGACATTTTCCCAGTATCATCTGAAACAAAGATGTGGAGGATAAAGGAGATTGAGAACCATTTTCTGCTAATACAGAACCTAGCCCCATAAATGGAGGGTCCTTTTACAGCACGGTTGTCAAACTCGATTACATCATGTGACATCATCCTTTTGCACAGCCGGGGTGGGCCTGGCCTGCACATGACCCACCTGGCCTGCAGGCTGCCAGTTTGACACCCCTGTCCTACAGCTTCTCTAGACTGAATCTCAGAGATGTGGTTTCCCATTATGCTGTCTGTGTTTGGTCACTGAGCCAATTCAAGGACAACCTTGAGGCATTCTTAACAAGGGATTACCTGAGAATTACAATGTGGTTAGTTAGGACTAGGAAGTTACAAAAACTTCCTGAAAGATTGTAATGGCACATAACTTTATTGTGATTGTGGGGGGGAAATGTACAGGCATAAGTGCAACAGTCAAACTGAAGATGTCTTCAGAGGCAAACTTCATTTGAAACATATCTGAAATTATAATGCTGCAGCAAGGAAGCATTGGTAGTTCAATATAGTAAACATGAACAACAAAAATAGAAAGAATACAGAAAACAATTAAAATAGAGAAAACATAGAGTTATGCCTTCCCTTCTTGTCTCTATAAGTTATTTTAAACACCCTGCCCTAATTCCCCACCCACTTTGTGCCTTTTTAGTCCCAGATCCCGAAATCGTTAGTTCAATATTTTTCCTTTTCTTTTATTTATTTGATTTGTCAATCACTTACAAAATAATAGGTATAAGGATAAACATAGTTATGAATACATGAAATGGATATGTATAAGAAAAAAAAAAGAAACAATAAGACAGGGAGGCACATTGGTGGGCTTATGCACGCTCCCTACAGACCTCTTAGGAAAGGGGTGAGGACAATAGTAGACAGTCTAAGGTTAAAGTTTTTGGGGTTTGGGGAAGAAACCACAGAGTCAGGAAGAGTATTCCAGACATTGACCACTCTGTTGCTGAAGTCGTATTTTCTGCAATCAAATTTGGTGCGGTTAACCTTGAGTTTGTATCTATTGTGTGCTCTTGTATTGTTATGATTGAAGCTGAAGTATTCATTGACAGGTAGGACATTGCAATGTATGATTTTATATGGTATACTTAGATCGGACCGAAGGCGGCATAGTTCCAGGTTTTCTAGGTATAGAATTTCAAGTCTGGTGGCATAAGGTATTCTGCAATGAGTAGAGGAGTGGAGAACTCTTCTTGTGAAATATTTCTGGACCTTCTCAACTGTGTTAATATCAGATACGTAATGTGGGTTCCAGACTGATGAGCTGTATTCAAGTATTGGTCTAGCAAATGTTTTGTATGCTCTAATTAGTAGAGTGATTTTACCAAAGAAAAAGTGATGAAGGATTAGGTTAACAACTCTTAATGCCTTTTTGGCTATGTAGTTACAGTGGGCTCGAGCACTTGGATCATTAGAGATGAGTACTCCAAGGTCCTTGACAGAGTTTCGATCATCAACAAGGTCTTGACTATTCAGCTTGTATTTTATTTTCTGATTATTATTTTTTTGCCAATATGTAGGACAGGGCATTTATTTGTTGAGATTTGAAGTTGCCATTTGTTTGACCATTCTGATACATAGTCAAGGTCTTTTTGAACGGTAACAGTATTGTCTGTATTGTTGAATAGCTTTACATCATCAGCAAAGAGAACGCAGTTGCTCTTCATAATGATCACAGAGGTTCTTCTTTCAACAAAAAGTCTATACAAGTTCCAGTCTCTTAAAAAGACCTTTGTCATTTTTTTCTCTAAGTTGGTCAGCTTCACCATTTCTGCAAGTTGAATTAATTTTATAAACCAGTCTTCCATTGCAGGTTATCCATTATTTCTCCAGCTATTTGCATACAATAATTTGCCACAATTATCATATACAATGTTGCTTTCCCATTTTCATTTTCTGATGTTTTGGTCCATAAAATCTAATAGGTATAATTCTGGTTCTATGATATCAGTGTGAAATATCTTTTGCATTATTGTGCTAACAGATGAATTGCCTTTTAATATTGTCATGGTTCAGGGAAGAAACAGAGGAAGAATGGAACCTGTTGCCTTCCAGAGGAACTAAACTGCAGTTCCCAAACTGCCTGGGATTCTGGGAAATGTACTTCAGCAATACGTGAAATATCACAGCCCTCCTGTTCTTCCCCCATATAAAGAAGAAGTATGTCGAGATAATAAGCTCGTAATGTGCTTAAATCCTTTATCCATAATTAATTGTGCATTAATTGCTGCACATCTAACTCATTTGTGGTTATTCTTCTACATGGCATTGGGCAGCATGTTTAGAAGGTGATTACCCGAGATTGCAAACCATTTTAGTGAACTAATATATATAAAATTTATTATTAGGTCTTGGTGTATTCAGGTCTTTTCCGGTGTATAATGCTCTCAATCTTATGTGGGAAAAGACCTGAACATGTCAAGACCTGCATACCTGTACCCATGAAAATCTACGAAAACAATTTATTATTATTATATACATGCATATTGTGTGTAAACAGAGTTGGTTCTGGGTATCATTCATATTAATCCAATTCACAATAACAGTATTAATAATCTCTATCACATTTATCAAATTTAAGTTATCCTCATTATATTGTTCAAGCATAATAAACAAAAAATGTCCAACTCCTCATCTTTGCTCTATCTTCATCTATATCTTTCTTGTTCAATCTAAACATTTCTCTATTATATATGAACAAATTTGACTAGGTATCATTCATATTGATCCAAATCATGCTAACGTTAATACTCTCTATCACAATCTTTCTATTATTTTTATTCATTCTATTAAAATATGTTCTAATATTTCCCCTATCTAACTTTATTTCTGCCTCTTTAGCTTACAATCAGGCTACTTTAATATTTAAAGGGCAATTTTTTCTATCCATCATCTCTTCCCTTACTTCCAGGCATTTTGATGCTCAAGACAGATAAGCCAAGACTTCATGTGAGCAACTGATTAAAAAAAAGCACAGGTTTTTTTTTTAATGGATACCCTTTCAACCTCTCCAATTGTTGAGGAGCAGAACTCAATTTCCCTTCCATAGAGCAGAAAAAATGTTGCTGGGCTATAGTTTGGAGATGTCAGCTGTTCCCATGGTTCTAAAACAATATATGCCATTATATAAGCAATTAAAAAAGGGTTGCAAGCTAGCACCATCAAGATGCTCTTACTAAAGAATGGGTAGCTATTATAAGCAAATAATTTTGCTTGCCCTCATCTGATAGGTTTATTTGCCCTGCCATATTTTCTTTTTCTTTTTAAAAACCTTGTTGAAGTTTTGCTCTGATCAAAGGCAAAGTAATGCTTAACCCCTGGAGACATCCTTGGCTATTCCACTGTTTTGTAGCTCTGTTTTCCTTAAAGCAAAGAAGTAATGAAAATTTTGAGTTGGTCGTTTTCAATTTCCAATAAAAGATTGATATCACATATATTGCACATTACATTTTTCCTCCTTGAGGGCAAAATAGAGCCTTCTCTTTTATGTGTACTCTAACTGGGAGATGATCCATGCCTGAAGATGATTAACTACATTTAAAAAAGAATTGAGTTCATCTAAAATTCAAGGCGTTATTATGAAATAATGAAAGCTTATTCATTTTTTAAATTATGATCTATCAATTTATTTTATTTAGAAGCCTGTATCTAGCATAATCTTTCCTCTGTGATTCTACAGTGGTTGAATGCTTTATCAAAAGTCACTAACTATCTTTCAAAGAAGCAACTCAACGGCTTCATTGGTACTGTTTGATGCTATTCTACCACCCAGCTTTGCAAAGTTCACAAACATCCAAGCCCAAACTAATTAAACTGTATGACCACTTAGCTTATTGTGTGAGATGATTGCTGTAATAAAATAGCTTCTTGAACCAAAATATAAATGAATTTCTTTCCTAAAAATGGTAAAGATCTTTGTGGGACAATTACCAATAGGAAGCACACCTCAAAAGAGATTTGTGGAATATGCCACGCTATTTCTCTGAGTATTGGCAGCCTTCAAAGGGTTTCCTGTCAAATTCATAATTCATCAGGAAAGTAGCACATACAGAAATCATTAAAGACTAAATTTCTAGGACCTTTCTGAAGCCATAATAACTGTACTATGCTTCCAATCATTTTGAATCTAGTGTTAGTTTTTCCTCATTCAATGCAATAACAAAAAAGAAATGACTTCATTATGGCTTTTAGCAAATAATATATAATATAACTGAAATGATTACTATCCAGGGATGATTATAATGGTCAGTCTAGTTACACCAAAAAAGAGCAGCCAATTTTTTTAGTTCACAAATGATCTCTTAGGAAAAGATGGGAAAAGTCTCCTTCATGCCCAAATGAAAAATGAATTAGTTCTGTCAGCTTTTTCAGAAACACAACTAAATGATCTAATTTTACCTTATTGTAAGGCTATTTTAACAGGATCTTGCTAGTCTGAAAGTACAAATCTCCAGCCATCTCTTTTACACTCCGAGGAATTAGGGAGGGTCCCTTGTAAGCCTCTGCCCATTTTGAAGCTGTGGTCTGACTTTTCTTATCTGACCTTTCCTCCATTTCTCAAATGGGGTGGGAGTGAGAACGGATTTTTTTTTTTTAAATTGCAGACTCAGGAATCATTAGTACTACTCAGATAACCCTGAGGACAAAGATAAACATTCAAGTGCTTCAATAATGCTCAAAAAGGCTGCAAATAATTAGCTGTCTTCAAGAAATATAAATCCTTCCATTCTCTACCATCCAGTCAGAGCTGAAGAAGTTTCTTGGATGAGAAGTGAAACATCTTCAAAGAAAAAACAGAAAAGTCCAGTTGCCTCCTGAAAAAGCACCTTTGAGACAATCATGATTTGGATGACTGAGAATCTCTACAGCCCTCCATTTCTCAAGTTTTTTTCTTATATACCATTAGGGTTCTAAAGAGTTGATCTAATTTTTGTAACTTTATCCTTTACCCTATTAATAAATCTTGTTAAACAGGAATATTCTTTTTGACTAATTTGGTTGCAAGGGACCATGATAAGCACAGGCACATAATGCTCAATACATGCAAACATATTCATTTTTATTGTCCAAATGCCCTACAGAATTTCCATTTATGTACACTTAATCTCTTCATGAGATGACTGATTGCCTATTGTAGGAATGAAGTTCAAGATTGTGTTAAGAATATTTTCTGATGAATTAATTTCATTTTTAACTCATAAGAAGTACACTTTATATTTCTTAACCCTCAGACCCAGATGTTCTAGTTCTTCAGTCCACAATTCAGATATATAACTAATATTTTTTTTATTTTGCCTTTTATTTACTTTATAAAATTTTCCCTTGACTTAAATATTTTAGATTGTTTATACTTGTTTAAGACTTGGATTTGTAAAAAAAAGGGAAAACACCACTAAGACCAGAACATCCAAGTTTAAGCTTTTTTTCATGGTAAGCTGAGTCTAAGAAGATAGTGACATCACAAGGGTATCTCCTTTTATAACAATTAGCAGAACACCGTCATGCAGCAGTTAATGGATTGTGAGGATGAGTCAAGGATCTAGTTCTGAATGAGGATCAGATTTTTTTTCTTGAAGCCAAATCAGTATTGATATTCCCTTGCATTCCGCCTCTCTCTCTCTCTCTCTCTCTCTCTCTCTCTCTCTCTCTCTCTCTCCCTCCCTCCCTCCCTCCCTCCCTCCCTCCCTCTCTCTCTCTCTCTCTCTCTCTCTCTTCAAGAGAGTTTCTTCCTAAACTGCCAAAATCTCAGTGTTTCAGGCCACTAAATCTCGAGTAAGCATACCAGTATTAAACTATGAAACTGGCTTTGAGGAAAATATCGCAGATTAAAAAAAAATATTTCTGACTTTTCCTCCCTCGTGGTGGGATTCAGCCAGTTCATACCGGTTCAACTGAATGGGTTGCTAACTTTGTCTGCAGTTCGGCGAACCAGCTGAATCACCACGCCTGGCCCGGCCCTGCCTCACAGCTTGCCCCTTCCCTCCTTCCCTTGCCCGGCCTCTCCTGAGGCCATTTTGGCATCTCAGCACTCCCCTAACCTTCCTCCCCCTCCAAGCAACTAAGTGCTTGAAGGACTCTATCTGTCACCGGCATTCCAGGTGCCGCAGAAGTGGCAGGCAGGGCCTCAGCTAGGCTTCTCAGTAGACAAGGGGCGAAACTTGTCATTGGGGCAGTTGAGAAAAGGGGCTCAGGCCCAGTTCCCATGTGATGCCATGATCCACGAGCTTCTGCTGGCGCTGCATGGCTTCCCAGGCGGCCTCTTTGTGGGCGGTAGCCCACAGGTGGGCACAGTGATGGCAAAGAGTGGCAGTCCTTTCCCCCTCCTCAGGCCCAGCCCCGTGCCCTTCCTCCTCCTCTCCCACAGGTGTCTCCAGAGCTGCCGCTGTTCCTGCACCCGAAAAAGGCTGCCCTCCTGGTCTGCATCTGCCACCTGGGTGTGTTCTACATCTGCCTGCGTGAGTTCATTGAGCAGTTCACCAAGCACATTCAGCTGCTGCAGGTTCCCAGCCTTCCCAGCCTGTGTGGTGGACTATGGCACTGGGTGAGCCTAGAGCTGCCACTGCCTTTCATTGGGGTGCATGGAGTGAGTTGGGGCTCCTCTTGCCATCCCTTCTTCTCCCCTGGCCAGGCAGCGCTTCCTACCCCTCATTTAGCCCTCCTCCTCCCTTTATCGATGCAATTTGAGGGTGGCAGGTGGGGAGCGTAAGGAAGATGATTCCCAGCTCCTGGGCCAATTGGCTTCTTCTCGGCAGTTCTTTCTCTGCCTTTTAACATTGGCTGTCAAAGATGAGGGTTTTGTGGGCAAAAGATCTTGCCCCACTCACCACTGTCCAGATGCCCTCGCTTACCCCAAGAATTTCTTTGTCTACCTGATTTCCATCCCCTTTGTATTTCTCGCCAATGTGTGCAGGGAAACAAAACTTTGTGGGACAAAAAACAAAACAAAAGTTCACTCAATCAATTCCAACTTCTAACACACACACAAAAAAGCATGAATTTGGAATTGATTGAGTCAGTTTTTTCTTTTAGTCGCACCGAACTTTTGTTTCCTTGCACACAATGGCAAGAAACGTGATGGAGCTGGAAATCAGATAGGCAAAGAAATGCTTGGGAAAGGGGGTCATCTGGGCTGCCTACCATCCTCCATGGGTTTGAGACACCACTGTGGAAAGGTGCCAATGACTCAGTGGGCCTCTCTCTCTTCTCCTTCCACCATCACCCAGAACTCCTCGCTTCCCCCAAGAAAGGTGATCAAAGAAAGCACCTCTCTTAAAGGCCTCTAGTTTGATGCCATTGCTCACTCCATCTCTGACATGGACAGGAGAAATGCACTGTTCAGGAGTGGAAAAGAGGTGTGGGCAGGCGCTGCTCTTACATTTCTTCTTCTTTTACTTTGTTGGGCCTGGTGGCGCTTGCTTTATCCAGTGACAGGGATGTCATCTTAAGAAGCCATGATTTAATTACGGCATTCAGCACATGATGAAATGCTCTTTCTTTGGCCATCTTTCTTGGGGTAAGTGAGGGCACCTGAGCGGTGATGGGTGGGGCAAGCTCCATGGCATGGTGGTGTAATGGAAAAATGGGCAATGGAGCGGCCAGTGCAAGGGAAAGAGGGGGGCACTTTCCCTCTCTTCTCCCTGCTCCTCCTCCTTCCCTCATACTGGCTGCTCCGTTGCCCATTTCTCCATTACAGCACAGCACTTGGGATCCACTTTGATAGTGGGGTGGGGGAGAATAATTTGCCTGGCCAAACTAACCCCACAGTTTCACCTACACTGGGCTCAGCTTCGATCATGCTGCCAACTTAATTCCTCACCCGTCTCACTTTTGCTCACAGACTGACCAACACCCCCTGCACGCAGCTCCCTCCACTTCCCCCTAATTCTTCACCTTCCCAGGCAAGCTCTCAGGAGCATCAACTCCTTGTCTCTATGGTAACCCCCCTCCTTGTTCCTCACCTCTTAAAGGAGCCACATCCAGAATGCCGAAATGGCTGTGAGACCAACATGCAGACAAGCACCCTTGGAAACAGCATTTTGGCAAAAGGTGGAAATTTAACAACTGGTTCGCCCAGGGTCAGGTTGGCTGTTGCGGGAGGCTCGTCCTGCACCTGCAACGGAGCTGGAGGATGTGAATGGCCCATGCCTCCCATGACAGCTAACCTGACCCTGGGCAAACCAGTTGTTAAATTATTTGAATCCCACCACTGCCTATATATTGCTACTTTCCTTTCCTTGGAATCCCAGAGTCACAGCTGTTGGAAACAAAAGTATAATTAAAGAGAATAGTTTAATATTTTTAGTTTTGATTCCACCTGTGATAGTCTGAAAATGCATTGTTTAAAAAACAATCTTATTACACAAAAAATTATTTACTGCCATGCTGTAAGAACTCCTGCAGGGATAATAGTTTTCCTGATATTTTTAAAACACTAAAATACAACAAAGAAAAGAATTGACTTTGATACTGTAACACATGAGACATATTTTTGAGTCGAATGTAACTTTCTGTTGGGGTGTTCTCTTGTTTGAGGCTTATTTGCTTCATCTTTTACCTTTCATAATATTATAATTTTGTTAGTTTCTCAACTAGGCCCACAGTATTTCTCTTACAATTTCATTGTTAGATTCTTTGTTTTGGATTGGTTCCATCTTTCAGATTTATCAATTTTGGCTCAAACCTCTAGCCCTTATTGTTAAATGTCTTAACCTGGTTATAGGCAAGGTGGCTGTTTCATTGTTTGTATTTTCTTTGGAAAGCTGTTTCAGAAGCACCAAGACCACTGTGAGGATGAGGAAAGGTATATTTGGCTGTGTAAGTATATGTGCTTGATTAGGAAACTATATGTAAAATTATTATTATTCTTATTTAGAAATCTGTCCTTCAATTTTTCAAATGTTTTTCCTTTCTTCTATTATCCTCACTTGTTCTGAAAGCTACTTTATCCTTTATCCCAAATGTTAAGTGTCTTTAACTAGTATCTCCTCCTTCTCCTTCTCCTCCTTCTCCCCTCCCTTTTATGACAGCTGGAGAAAGAAACTAAGAATTTGGCTTTTATACTACATAAAAGGGGAAAGACATAAGACCTTCCACATGTTCACAGAAAATGAAGAGGTACCCCCACTAATCGATAGGTCCACATAAAGCTTCCTAATGAATTGAAATACTCCTATGTGTAGGAATAAGTATGTGAAAAATTGAGCAGGATGGTTGTTGGACAATCTTGAGCAGGATGGTTGTTGGACAATCATATAGCCATCTGTCTTTTCCTAGAGCATCCCTAGCCATATGTTTAATTAAATATTTGTCATTAACTATCTCAATAACTGGGCAAGATATTAATAGAAATTAACTGGATAGAAGAAATCTATTAAGTGCTGTTACTAATAACTCTAGAATGTAGCCCTGTGATCAATTGTAAGGGAGCCCAAAGTAGAAGAAAGTTTTTTCCAAGGACATTGAGAAATATTTCCTATCTGAGAGACAAGCAGCAACCTCATGCATGACCTCACACCTTGTGCAGTGTTATCTTAGTGAATTCATTTATGATGTCATCTTGTTTTAGACTATTTATCCTGGGAGGTTTAAATACATGCAGTTTATTTCTCTTATGAACATCCCTTATGTGTCATTTAAAAATATGATTAATTCCAAGAAATAATACCAAGTCAGAAGAATCAGGATTAGTCCACTGTAAGGTTGGTGTAGACCTCTGTTTTTTGAACATTCCACGTATCCTTATTGGACAGATGCATGATTGACAGGCTAAAAACCCATGTAGAGTATTACTCCACATGGCCTAATACACAAAGGGAAGAACTGTGGCAGATTAGTCCTCTTGGCAACAGAAGCAGGTCTTTGTGTGGGTTGAAGGCAGAAGGAGGAAAAGAGAGGTTAATCCATGTGCCCCTTCAGCCTTTGTGTTTTTGCCAGAACTGAATTTCAGAGTTTAGAAGTTCCAAAGGACTTGCTTTAGGGAGGGAATAGAGTCTCACTGAATTGCTAAAAGAGGCAATAAATCTGTCCAATTCTGCTTTTGTTTTGTAGTTATTAATCATAGGAGGTTGAGGAGCAGTCACTTGGTGAAATATTTAGAGTTGGATAAAGGCAAAAAACAAACAAGGCACGATACAAGTCCTTGGACAACCTGAGGAAGTGCTTAGAAGAATTCAGTTATGATTGGGTGGTGCAGTTCCCTTTAAAGGAGCTATTGGGAAGATTATTTCTGGATAATTTCCTATACTGGCTGTGGAAATCTAGCTGGAGTGATAAGAGCCAAAAATGTCTTCTGCCAGTTTTGTTGCTACCTCAGCCACAGTCTTATCTCAGGAAAATCTGCCTAGTTTCACTTATGCATTGCCACAAACATATTGCACTAATCTATACATACTGTCATCCCCAACTTTTGACCACAATTGAGCCAAAAAAGTGAGTTAGTCGTTAAATGCAATTTACCCCATTTTACAACTTTTCTTGCCATAGTTGTTAAGTGAATCACTTCATTTGTTAACATGGTTGTTCAGTGAATCTAGCTTCCCTATTGACTTTGCTTGTCAGAAGTTCACATAAGATGATCCTGGGACATCATAAATATTAGCCAGTTGCCAAGCGTCTGAATTTTAATCATATGACCATGGGTTTGCTGCAAAAAACAATCATAAGTCACTTTTTTCAGTGCCATTGTAACTTTGAGCAGTCACTAAATGAACTGTTGTGAATTGAGGACAACCTGAATTGCATGGTTGTCCTTGTTGAGGCAAGTTGGATGGATTTTATTACATCAATTGTGTACCAGCTGCACTGGTCCTTTCTATACAAAATACAATTGTTAAAAGTAATACCTCATCAACTTTCTCAAAATTGTTATGTGGACATTGAATTATTTTGATGGTATTGAATAGGTTTCTTCATATCTTAAAATTCTTTGGGAGAATTCCAATGCAACGACGGAGTGAAAGACTGGCCATCCTCCAAAAGCTGAAACCCATTTCATACCGGGAAACAGGAGTGAAAAGGTACATGAGAGTTCTCCTAATTTATTGCTCTGATGTATATAAGAATATCGTAATGCTTTGGATGAGCAAATTTCATTTCAGAATACTTAGAACCAATGCACATTCTTTCAATTAGTTTGGAGGAATTTTTGTATAAATTCAGTTTTTGAGAGTAAATATAACTTCATAGTCCCTTCATGGTGAATCTTTCAAAATACCACGGAAAGAATTATTCGAAACTGGGGAGCTGGCAGAAACAAGGTTGCTTTAAATACAAGCTCTGTAAAACTTCTGGAGTCTAATCAGCTTCTCCTAATATCTTCAGAGCGGGATTGAGCAATGGTTTGGTGGCCTGGAATTGCATAACTTCCTCGAGGGAAAATGAATACTGCAGCTGGGGTAATGACATATGGTGAACAAGGCTACTCAATGCATTTTAATGAGTGGAAATTTTCTGCTTTCCCCCTCTAATTTTGGGTGGATCACGTCTCTTCCCTCCCCTCCCCTCCCTTTTATTTTCCACCATTAAACCTAGAGTTTGATTAGAGTTTCTGGATGTTTCACTTATCAATTCATACTGCTGTTTTATACAATATTTAGCAAAAAAGTCATTGTCACTGACTTCTCTCTGGATGGACAGCCCTAGAATAAAATATATTAGGCTGGATCTTCCTGGGCTGATTGCCATGTACCAGGGCCACAGGCTTCTCATTTTCAGGTCTTTATATCTAGCTAAGATAGTTTAGACCAGGGTATTCAACCCCCGGTCCATGAACCAGCACTGGACTGCGCAAACAAGTGAAGCCCCATTTGTGGGATGCAGGCAGCATGCAAAATCACACTCCTTCCAGTCCACAGAAAACCTTACTCCATGGAACTGGTCCCTAGTGCCCAAAAGATGGGGGCTGCTGCTTTAAAATACTTGCCACATGTTTTTCTTTTTGAAGTCACAATAAAATACTTTGTACACCAGAGTTGTGTGGAGTTTTCCCTGCGCAAAAGCATCCCTTGGATTTGTTCTTGTAAGATTCAACCTAGAAGTCAGATTGCACCAAACAACTAACATTTTTCATCTTTACTTATATATCTTAAAGTAATTTCAAGCTTAAATTGGTGGCCATGCCCCAGAATTGCACAGGGGGAAGCATATAGCTGCTCTCTAATGAACATTGACCTGAATGTTCTCTCCTTGTCAGGGTTTTCAAAAAAATTCGCAGGAAGCGCCGTTCTGTTGTTCTACAAGAAGAGCCAGAGAAGAAAACATGGCAGGAGGCCTGGAGCCAGAGTAGTTGGGTCACAAAAAGCTGCAGATCTGAAGACTCATCACAGCCTTGCTGTAGTGAGTGTGTTTATTGGCCAAGTGAAGCAAAGCCTCACTGGCTCTCTTTTCCTAACTACCTCTGGATTTGTAATAATGGCAAGCAGAGACAAATATATTCAATCACTGACGTAATTTATAGACCATTTACCACTGAAAACCCCAGGTAGCATACAATATGCCCAAAATCTTAAAGACGAATATAAATATGCAATCTTATGTTAAGAACGGAATTAACATATCATTGTATGTGTGCGTGTGGGGCGGAAATAGCAATGACAGGGATGTTTTTGTCGGTCCATTACAGGGCAATATTGTTGTAGTCCCTGGATTGCATTTTGAAGGGAGTTCCACTGTGGGGTAAGCTCCCATGTCTTGGAGATCAAACAAGATGACTGACATTGTTGGAGTCTTCCAGATGATCTGAGTGGATGTTGGAAAAAATGTCTCAGGAATTCCAGGCCAAGCAATTTAAGAAATTAAGCTTATTGTACTTAGAAACAAATTGGCAACTGGTGTAGACTTTCAAAATTGGCATCACATGGTCCCTACAGGATACTTTATTCCAGGGATCAAAGTAGCTGCCATATTTTTTACCATCTGAAGTTTTGAAGGGGAATAAAAGGAGGCCCTTTGGAGAGCATGCTACGCAATCAACCCTGGAAATTATCAGGGATTATAGCACCGTTTAAAGGTGATATGATCCAGCAATGGATGTAATTGGTCCATCAGTGGCTGTACCAGTGGCTATGCCTTGGTCCTTTGTACCCTAGTGCCTAAGATTTCACCTCTCATGTGAGTTTGGTTTGGGCTTATATAGCAGCTCCTCCCAGCTGCAGTTTGTCAGCATCATCAGAACAATGCAGAAGCCGTGAAAAGCAGACCTTCTGGCTCCCATAAAGGCCAAAAAGAAAGCAGCTCAGCCAATCCATTCAGGAGGGGGCAGATGATAGGAATGCCGGTTTCTCACCTGGCTCTCCAGCCCTGCTCAATGAAGATCATAATAGTAAGAACATCATTCTGTCTTCTTTGAACACTGAAATGTATTCGTATTCAGGATCAGCTGAAAATTTATCCTGAGTTTACACTGGGAAAATATATATAATAATGACTAAGTATATTTACAATGCAGTTCATCTGCAAAGGATCAGGAAAAGTACAAGACTGACCAGAGATATGGTAGAAGGGAACAGGTGGGGTGGTGGTAGTGTCAAGTAACAAAACATGAAATTCCATGACTCAAACTGTTGTGTTTGATGTTGAGATTCATGCAGAAAAGAGTAAGCTTTCCATTGTGACTTCACTATGTTTATGTTGTCATGTGCATTTAAGGTAGATTAACTCTTGTTGTGCACAAACATGTGCAAATCCCCTTCATTTTGATGGCAGAAGACCAATCTTTAGCTTCCATCTTTCTGAATTTGGCAAAGTATTCTCAATCCTGACCATCTTTCATCCTGCATGAATGTACAGGCATGTTCCCTCTAAATCAACAACTGCCTGCCAATCCAGGCTCGGAGATTAGGAAATGGAGAGCATGCCTTTGGGATCTGAGAAAGTTTCTGTGCAGAGGGGAACCCATGGATCAGGGGAGGGATCCAAAAAGGTAAAGAAGAGGGCAGTGACTATGATAGATGATATCTTGTTCCTTTTTAATAATTGTTGTGACATATATAAAAGGGCAGAGTTTGATCATGAAGATATGGCTGCCATTCTGATTTTTGGCACCGGTATTCTGTAGATATTCTTTTCTAGGTACATAAAGACAATCTCTTGCTTACTCAGAAACAATATTATAAGTAGTGTATTATTGGACCATGATGGCAAACCTATGGTACGCATGCCAGAGAAGAGCCCTCTCTGTGGGCATGTGAGCTGTCACCCCTGTGTCATCAGCTGTCATCTGCTGTGCATGCCTCCCACCAGCCAACTGGTTTTCAGCTCTCTGCTGCACATGTGTGGGGTGTATGCACAGAGTGGGGTGCATGCACGGGGGATGTGCGTGTATTGCATTTTGGGGATGCACATGCTTTGAGCTGAAAAGGTTAGCTATCACTGTTATAGGATGTCTCTATTGAGAAGCGACCTTAAGAAAGGTTTCTTGGGATAGCTCTTTTATTCAATCATTGCATAATGGTGATTGCTGATTGTTTTCAGAACCAGGCAACATGTAAGGTACTTTCATGCACACCCCACATAAAGATATTTGAGAGAGCTCCAGTGCTCAAATAATACTTACCCTGGCAGCAAGTCCTTTGTGGCCAACTTTGCCAATTGCAATAAACCTTGTGTATTGCCTTTACTACCACAAAATGCTAACGAACTGAGCCAAGAAAGAATAGTGCACCTTCTGTCAATTTCCATGGCTTCTGAAACTGGCTTACTGAGCCCTTTCCTATCTTTATACCAGTCTATGTAGAAATCAACTATTATTCCCTTATATGATTGATTGTGGCAAGCAAATGTATCACACCAATATTAACCATGTAATTTGTTTTCCATAGGTAAAGACCTGTTGGATCAGAGTTCTTTTATTATCCAGCATTGTTTTGAAACTCCCCGCTTGGTGGAACCTATTGCTAATATCACAGTGTACCAGGTTCAGCAGCCACTTATTCTAGGTATGTTAGACATGAACACCTTTTCCTTGCAGATGGGGCCAGCAGTGCATTTCTAAAAAAAGTATTAGCCCAAGATATTTGGCAGTTTAAAATGAGGGAAAGAGTGTTCTCTCGGTAATCAAAGTATGCTCAGAACTATTTAAAACTTCCTCTTCCTCTTGAGGACTACCTGCATTGTAAGTGTTTGCCTTCATTTTAACTAATTGTAGAGACAGCTTTAGCTAAAAGTCACCTGGGAAGAGAGTAGAATGCTTCTTTAGAAGAAACAAAATATTCCTGGGATGAAGAAAATATTCCACAATGCTCCAGAAGCACCTTCTCTTTACATTTAAAAAAAAAAAATTTGGCCAACTTTAGAGTAGTTAGCAATAAGGATGGCAAGAAGTTATTCCCTCTCTGTTCCTCTTATTGCCTCTTCTTTGCTTTCCTTACATTGGTAGATTCCCAGGTTCTCACTTTTAGTTTAGTTTCTGTAGGAAGAAAATTGTTTGCCTCCTTCTTCCCATCACAGGAATAGAAAACTCAAACATTCAATACTGGGGAAAATGGCCTCTGCCATTCATGGGATTCGTCAAGAGCAGACCTCTCCAAACTTAGCAACTTTAAGACGGGTGGACTTCAACTCCCAGAATCCTCCAGTCAGCCATGTCCACCTGTTTTAAAGTTGCCAAGTTTGAGGACCCTGGTCAAGAGATTAGAGAACTGGCTTAAGAGCTGGGTTGCTGCCTTTAGCAATGCTTTGCTAATTATAGAAAATGTAGTGAGGCTGGGGAATTCATGAAATCACCACTTAAAGCACTGCATCAAAAAGTTATTGTGTTGCCAAAGAACTCTCTCTGCAAACATCTCTTCACTTCTTTACACTTACCACTATATGATTAACTTAACAGCCACAGTTATTCACTTAACAACTGTGGCAAGAAAAGTCATAAAATGACTCACTTAACAAATGTCTCACATAACAACAGAAAGTTTGGGCTCAATTGCGATCATAAGTCAAGGACTACCTGTATTTTGTGCTTCCTTAGCAAACCAATCTCACTGAAGTTCTGACTAGATATACCTAGACTTACTTGATGTGGCTGGAATCCTATCCTTATTCTCAATGAATATAATGGGGTTGGCTTGTGTAAGAATGTGCAGGAAATCTAACAAGAAGGTTGCACATCAGATTCTAAGGGAAGCTTCAAAATCCATTGCAAGGTTGGGCATCAGCTGTGCAGAAGAGCCGGGCCATGGCTATTTTCAGGAGTTATATGAGCATTCTTGCATGTTCAGAAACCTTTTCCTATCAAACATTTCACTCACACGTGCACTTATTCACATCTAGTTAATTTGCTTGATTTTCTTTTGTGGATTTATCATTGGTTTCAAAAACTACAATTTAGTCAATTGAAAAACTTTGCAAAGCTGCAATACCTATAAACTGATAATGATTATCAGGATTAAGTTGATTACTTACTACTGCCATGTGAGAATTAACCCTGTTAAGCCTTAGAGTGCTTCTGGTGTTTCTAATTATATTAGAATGAACACATTCTTAAAAAAACAATCACCTCTCCCACTTCCTTCTGTAGGATAACAGCTGTTTATTGACAAATTCTACATTTGTTGTTGGGAGGTAGGCAGTTCATCCAGTGAGCTGTGTAAATCTTTGTATCCTTTCGTTGTATGCAATCTTCATTTCCAGTACAGAACAAATCCTCACATTGTATTAATACACATTTCACTCTGCTTTTCTTTCCTCAGAGAAACATTGGAGGCCTTTTGTGAAGGTGTTGGCTTGTATAACACTAATATTCATAGTGGGCATCTTTTTGGGTGAGTGCTTTAACAAGCCAGTCTAAATACATTTTTGTTTTGCTGACAATTTCAGCAAGATATTAAGACTACTGGAAAGGAGAAACGCTTCGAGGATCTTGTCTCTTCAATGGTGCTGCTTGCACTGACTGTGTTAAAATTTATCCCGAGCATGGGATTAACTTCTTCTAATTTTCCTCTGCACTAGAGAATCTCACTTAAAGAAATTTTATGATATTTTTATTTAAATAACCAGGTGAACTCATTATCCATATGTTCTGGAAGCCTGGTAGATCTTAGTATGAAATAACTTGGGGTTTGGTTCATCCAACATACTAGGAAATCATGAGATTTAGTTGTTTTGACCTCTTAGCATGTTGTGTGAAACCAGCCATTGGGATTTGTAGACAATGGTTTCAAGGCTTAATGGGATCTTCAAACAAAGGTGGAATTGCCATCTATCAAAAATGCTCCAGAGGATGCTGTACTGATCAAGATCTTGGTTTAGATCACCCTGATGACCCAGATCCCTGATCCTCTGAGTTTTGTGTCATGTGTAAACTTAGCTCTGTCAGCATTTACACAGGATAATAAACAGCAATTCCATGCAAACCTGGAAAGGAAAGGAATTCCCCTAAAGCACTATTCCTACCTCTCCTTTTTCTCCATAACTGGGAAGAGATATAAACCAGAACTTCATGATGCTTTCACAATCCCTGTCCTGTTATTATGAATGAAACAGGAGGATCTATAATTTAAAAGGAATTCTAGTTTGTTAAAGAAACTAGCTAAATAATCCTGGGTATCTGGTTTGCTTGTTTGGAAATAAAACAAGGCTATATTTTATCACACCAAGCTAGGAATAAATGATAATCCTAAAATGGAGAAAATGAGAGTGAATTTGGGTTGATTCCTTTACCTGATTGTGCAGAAGGAAGGGGAAAAGACAGCAATAGCAATAGAATCAGAATGGCCAAAACAGCATTGCAGTAATGTACTGCAAGCTTTGTCCCCTTTTGGACATACATGTTGACATCACAATGTGTAACACAAGTAGATGCATCATAATGTTGCAGGGCTGCTTTCCCAGGTGGGTAAAATGGGGACCCAGATTGTTGGGGGCAATGTGCTGACTCTGGAAACCGTTTAGAGAGGGCTGTAAAGCATTACAAAGTGGTATATAAGTCTAAGTGTTATTGCTATTAGTCTTCTTCCCTTTCATAGCCAACATTGGAAGTGGAAGCATAATTCAGGTTCTATGTTGGGATAGCCTATTTCCTGCTTGTACCTGGATAACTAACCTGAGTTAGTGTTACTTACCAATCTTCATCTAGCATGACCTTTCTTTTGATAAGGATATGTGACAGCCCCTTGCTTATTTCCTGTATTTATGGATAAATGTGTCAGGAATACTTCAGTGACACTAGCAGTCTATTGATCAGGAACAGGAATACATATGTACTTTTCTATATGGAAAATACTACACTGATTTATACCAAAGATTAGACAGATTGTATGAAGTTTGGATTTTAAAGTTAAAGTTTCCAATACAATGGTAGTTGTATTTGTCAAAGAAAAATGAGTGATTTATTCCAATTCATACATAAATGACAACAAACAACAGCATATATATTAATGTGTGTACCTTGAAATAATATTTGCTAAAGTTGAGGAAATGAATGGAAATGTTAAGGCATGCAAAAACTGGTAATAAAGCAGTGAGTATAGTGCAGTGACTGCCAAAAGAAGCAAAAATATTTGTGTATAAGAATATGTTTCTGTCCACTTTGTTATATGGGAGGATTGAGTATGTCAAGAGAAATAAACAAATGTGATGGCCTCGTTGGATGCTTCCCCAGATGCCTATTGGGATACCAGCTCAGAAGAGGATGAGTAGTCCCAGACATATAAAGTGGGGGAGTGATCAGACAAGCAGCTAAATGAGCATGTATTAGTTGAGCCACAGCTGCAGCAAGACAATCCTGAGATTTGGGATGGAAACAGCACACAGCTACAGCTGGCCAGAAAGGAGGAGGAGGAACTATCTTCTCCACTGATCCAAGAGCAGTCAAGGTGGAGAAGAGACAGGAGCAATGGTGGTCAGCCTGGCTAGTTGCAAAGTCTTGCTTTGCCCCTCTTGATGGATTACAAAGCCTTGCCCCTCTTGATGGACTACACTGGACACCAGCTATTAAGCACAATGAGAAGAGGGAAATGATGCTGGGAGCAACCATCCATTTTTGGTTCCTAGCATTAGTCAGTTTCAGTTGAGCTTCCTGACTCTGATCATGGATTTTAGACCCTGACTTTGTTCTTGACTCTTGGACATGACTCCCAGATTTGTATTTGCTTTGAACACTGTTTCTCCAGACCCTGGATAGTGAACCTTGGTGTTTCTACCTTGCTTTGCTTCTATTTTGTCTTGCCTTGTGGATTGTCCTGTCTTTGTGGATTTGTGCTGGAGTCATTCAGAAACTGAGCTTGGAATTTGTTGGGAGGAGGTTGCCTTGTCATTGGACTGGGGATTTTCTGGAGAAGACTCTTGGAAGAACTTGAAAAGGCTCAATAAAATCTCTTGAATTATCCGTTGTGTACATATGTGTGTGAACTAGAGCAGGACAACAAGTGAGTTGAATAAAAGGGGCAAGCACTGTGTAGGCACAGAAAAATGTTTTCTCTCTTTGCCTCCCACAGCTTTCTGTCGACTGAAGGAGTGCATAGTGACTGTGCAGAGCTGGACCTGACTCAGCTTGTTATCTTGCCACCTGCAGTACATTTATTTACATTTGGTTTCTAATTTTTCAGTTGACCTCACATGAGCTGGATAGAGATAACTAAAGGGTCAGATTTGGCCCTGGACCCCCTAAAATGCCCAGTATAGTAGGAGTAGTTATGGTCAGAATAAACATGTGCTGAATGAGAATGAATAAAAATGAAGGATGTATATTAAGGTGAATTGGTGATATAAAGAGCGGTGAATGAAGAATGAGAATGAATGCATGCATGAATAAATCGAGAATTGGAGAGAGCTCAGGCGATCATCAGAGATTGATGAAGAGATCAAAGAATAGAACATGTACAAAAATAGTATATGGATTTGTGAAAGCAAGAACAATTTGTAAGATCAAAAAGTAATTGAGAGATGTAGTCAATAGAGTTGATAGAAACTAGTTTTAGCTGTATTTCTTTTTTTACCCATTTTTTAAAATTTCTTTTACTCATTTCGTCTTATTCCTTTTCTATACTTTGAAAGGAATTGCTTACCCCAAAAGAGACTGACATTTAAATATATAAAGATGTGTCTGTCTGTCTGTCTGTCTGTCTGTCTGTCTGTCTGTCTGTCTGTCTACCTACCTACCTACCTATCTATCTATCTGTCTGTCTAATCTATCACCTATCACCTATCATCTGTCTATGACATCCACAAGTATTGGGGGCCCAATTGGCAAAAGAAAGCTGAGAGCTATATTGGTTGGAAAAATGCAGAAGAGGCCTTCATCCTTCAGTGGAGTCAGTGGCTAAAATGATGCTGATGCTGATGGGGTGTATGGGTGTGTGTGTGTGTGCGCGTGTGTGTGTGTGGGTTGTGTATTGTATGTATGCCCTATGGCTGACCATATCAATCTCCAAAGGAAGCCTTTGAGATGTTGAGAAGTCACAGATACGCATACCTATTTCATTTCCTGGATGTTTTTGCAATTTCTCTACAGAATACAAGCAATTAAATTCACTTTCATGCTATTTATTAAAAGCTGGGAGGAGAGATAATTTAGCAAACTCACTGGCTGAGTCTTTCTTCTAAGGAATTCCCATTAATAGTTAATTATGTCCAAATAATCTTGCCAGTCTGTTCCTAGCTCTCTTACTAAAGACTTCTTTCTTCTACCCAACTATGGGAAAATAGAAAGGAAATTGCTTTCAATCTTCTTTAGGTCATAAAATGGCACAAAACTCACTGTTTTGCTTAGCAATGGAAATTTTGGGCTCATTTGTGGTCATAAGGACTATCTGTATCTCATTTGAAATAGGACTCAAAAAAGGTCATATTTGCAGTTGTTAAGTGTCACAATGTTCTACTGAATAATTTGGAAAAGGGTCTTAATGAAATTCATGTTTCCTTCTAGGTTTTATGTCTGGCCTATGCACTTCCTCTGATATTTTCAAGCAAATCATGAAGATACAATTTAGGTAAAAAGATGTTTTAATTAATGAACTGCACATAAAGATTTGCAAACATGCTAATAGGAACACTTAATCATTCAGCCAAAATATTTTTTTAAATGGTGAAACAAAAGTGATGAAAGAGGAGAAGGCGGAGCTTTGTCTCGGTGTTACAGCTGCGATCTCGGGGTTCTGAGATCGCAGCTGATATTTTCGCCCCTGGTCGGTCCTAACGGACCTAAACCGTCCCGTAGAGATGGGGATTGTGAAGGGCACAGTCCCAGGATCCCAGAGATATCGCAAAATCTCTGGTTTGATCCGGGAGAAGCCCTTTTGCTGGCAGCGGAAAGGCAGCCTCCAAAGCTGCTGAAGTCGGGACAGCTCCGGAAAGAAAGTGATTTAAATGAGCGTGTATCGGTTGGGTGAGAAATTCCTTTTGTATAGTAAATTGATTGAGACTTGAAAGGTCATCCTGAACAAAGAAGAAATCTGTGACTTTATTTTTGTTTGACTGAAACTTGGCTGAGCGGCGTTTAA
>BLBF01000011.1:37065344-37140643 GCA_015471245.1 Laticauda colubrina
TCCCTATCATGAGACGCCCATCTGATGCGGGATAGCAGATACCGCACCACAAATTCTTTTGTCTACTTTAAATCTTTTGAATAACTATAAATAAGGAGACTTTGCAAACTATATCATCTGTCACCTGTTGATTTTATTTTGCATTCCCCTTGATAAAATCTAATTATGAGAGGTTAGCCATTTGTGTTGGCCTATTATTCCTCATTCATAAAATGTTGTTTTCTATTGATAGCCACAGTGGTGTTTTCAGGCACAACCTGGATTGGTATCAATTCTATATTCTCAAACTGGCATGTCTAACATAATGATAACCTTGACTTTCTTGTATCACAAATATCCATGCCATCTGCATCTCTGGAGGTGTTCTTCTAAATCTAAGTGTTCTGTATAAATAATAGTAGACTCCAAATACTTCATTCCGATTGGTTAACAAAACCTAAAAGGGGATTGGTTCAATAGGGACCAATCCACGAAGCCGCCCGAGGGCGGCAAAACCAAATGCTTGTGATTGGCTACAAGCCGGCAGACAGAAACATATAAAAGGGCTGTCACGGCTTGAGCCAATGTTCCGTTTTGCAACTATACTTGAAATAAAGACTTGTTGTTGGAACCCGGTCTACCTCGTGTTTTTCCGGACGGAACACTGGCGACGAGGATGGGATCGTCCTAAACGCGAGATGGAGCACACGGTGACAGACAAGCCAGACAAAGAGAAATGGCCGGAAACAATGCGCCGCCCGCACCCTTCAACCCCAATGAAGAATATTGGGAATCTTACGTAGACCGTTTCCAGATGTACCTAGAGAGCAATGAGATGGAGGAAATCTCAGACCAACGAAAAAGAGCCGTCTTCTTGACACACTGTGGGCCCACGATTTTTAAAATGGCCAAGGCTTTGGCAAAGCCCCGAGATGTCAAACAACTGACGTGGACCGAGCTCCAAAGAACATTAAAGGCCCACTATGCACCAGTGGTGTCAAACTTGATAAAGCGGCATGAGTTTTATCGGAGAGACCAGAAAGAAGGCGAAACCATCGCTGATTTTGTAGCCGCACTACGCCAAATAGGGGGAGCGTGCGAGGTTCTTAACTTAGATGAAGCGATGCGGGATCGAGTGATATTGGGGTTAAGAGACTCAACCAAACAGAGCAAGCTACTGAACAAACCCAACATATCAATAGCCGAAGCTATTGCAGAAGCCTCGGCTGCTGAAGCTGCCAAAAAATCGGCAGATAAGATGAAACAAATAAATGCAAGTAACGATGAAAAAGGCCCAGCCAGAGGAAAAAAACAACCTCCCACAACCACTCATTACGAAGAACTCGAAGAGACGTCAGAATCCGGGGAGGAAGACGACGAAATCCACCGCCTATACGCTAACAAAAAAGGGCGCGAAAATAGAAATCGGCGGGAATGTGCTGGCTGCGGGGGAAACCATCCCCGAGCCGATTACAGATTCCTTGATGCCATTTGCAGAGCATGCAAGAAAAGGGAGCATATTGAGAAAGTCTGCAGAAACAAAAAGAATTACAGCCCAAAGAGACGAAACGACTCCCCAGCAAAACCTGAGCCAAGACTCTCCGAGAGAAAGTGGCAGCGAAACAGGCAAGCCACTAACTGGGAGAAAGCATACCAAACTTTCACTTTCGGAAGCGCTCAGACGGAAAGCGGGAAGAAAGTAAAAATAATTGTAAAAATCAAAGACAGCCCCTGCGAGATGGAAGTTGATTCTGGATTGTTCCTATCCATGGTGTCGTGGGACACCCTCAAAAAACTAATTCCTGACATCAAAATTAAGGAACTCCAGAGACAAAAACTAACCCTCAAAGATTATCAGGGAAACCGAATTCCTGTAATTGGCCTGGGACATTTTCGAATCGCTTACAGGCAACATGTCGCAGTACTACCATTAACAATAGTCGACCGAGATCAACCAAGCCTCCTGGGTATCGAATGGTTCGCATCATTGGGCATCGGGATGACCGGTGTAGACCGGGTAGCCGCAACTGAATGGGAAGAAGACCTGATCCGAGAATTCCAGGACGCCTTCGACGGCTCCCTAGGCAGGTATCGGGGAACCCCCATTTCGTTTAGTCTAGACCCACAGATAACCCCTAAAAGACTAAAGGCCAGATGGGTTCCTTTTGCTTTAAAAGAAAAAATAGAGGAATAACTAAATAAATTGATAGATCAAGGGGTTTTAGAACCGGTCGACCACGCTAAATGGGAAACACCAATTATGACACCAATTAAGCCAGACGGGTCGGTTCGAATCTGTGGTGACTACAAGGCTACCCTGAACCACGCATTGCAACAGAGCGCATACCCGGTGCCAGTTGTGCAACACCTACTGCACTCTCTTGGGGGAGGAAAGGTTTTCGCCAAACTAGACCTGGCACAGGCGTACCAACAGCTCCCAGTAGACCCCTTAACAGCAGGAGCACAAACAATAGTGACTCACAAAGGGGCATTCAAATGTAACAGACTCCAATTTGGAGTAAGCGTAGCCCCAGGCGTTTTCCAGAGCCTCATGGAACGCCTGTTAAATGGCATAAGAGGGGTTGTGCCATACTTTGACAACGTCCTAATTTCAGCCAAAGATGCAACACAACTAAAGAAAGGACTCAAAGAGGTCCTGAATAAATTCAGAGAATCTGGCCTTAAAGTAAAGAAAGAAAAGTGCTGCCTAATGACTGATCGCGTCGAGTTTTTAGGATATTTAACTGATGGAGAGGGCATACACCCCACCAAAAAAAAAGTAAGAGCTATAAAAGACGCACCAGAACCAAAGAATAAAACTGAGCTGCAGGCATTTTTGGGACTGATAAACTTTTATAATGTGTTTCTACCCCAAAAAGCCACAATAGCGGAACCATTGCATCGATTACTGGACAAGAAAACAATTTGGACATGGGGGCTTAGAGAAAAAAAAGCTTTCCAAGGAATAAAAGACTTATTAACATCAAACACTGTTCTTATCCAGTTTAGCAATACACTGCCATTGACGATGACCTGAGACGCCTCGCCATTCGAAGTCGGTGCCATCCTGAGCCACCAATTGCCTGATGGGAGAGAGGCACCCGTCGCATACTATTCTAAGACCCTGTCCAAAGCCGAGCGTAATTACAGCCAGTTGGACAGAGAAGCTCTAGCAATTGTCGCTGGAGTGAAACGCTTCCACGAGTACCTATATGGAAGAACTTTTCAAATCATAACAGACCACAAACCACTACTAGGAATTTTGGCGGGAAACAAACCTACATCGAATATTCTGTCCCCACGAATGACTAGATGGTCAGAGTTCCTGGCAGCCTATTCCTATACTCTGACACATCGCCCAGGAAAACAAATTTCCCATGCAGACACTTTGAGCAGAGCACCATTGCCATCAACAGAGGAAGACCTGGCACTGACGATGACAGCATTGCAGATAGAGACTTGCCCCGATCTACCCATATCTGCGAATGATGTCGCCGGAGCCACCGCAAAAGACCCATTGACTGCCCGCGTACTTAACTGGGTAGGTAAAGGCTGGCCGGAAAACCAAAAAACTGAGAACTTTAAACCTTTCTGGACCAGACAAACTGAACTCCCAATCCAAAAAGGTTGTTTATTGTGGGGTGATCGGGTAATTATTCCTAACAAATTACAAACCAAGGTACTGGGTATGCTTCACGAAGGCCACCCAGGAATAGTTAAAATGAAAAGCCTTGCTAGAAGCTACGTTTGGTGGCCGGGTATAGATAGGGACATCGAATACTGGGTAAACTCATGCAATAAATGCCAAAGAATCAGGCCGTCCCCGCCAAAAGCACCCATAAGAGACTGGGAAACCCCAAGAGGCCCCTGGTCACGAATCCACATCGATTTTGCGGGTCCTACCAAGGGGCATACGTTTCTGATTGTCATGGATGCATACTCTAATTGGCTGGAAGTAAAAATTATGCCATCTACAACAACAGAAACCGTTATAAAACAACTTGACAAACTCTTTGCAACCCATGGCCTACCGGACGTCCTAGTGTCCGATAACGGGCCACAATTAACCAGTCTCCAATTTGAGCAATACCTAGCCTCCCTAGGTATAAGACATGCCCTAACCGCGTTGGCCCACTCGGCTGCAAACGGTAGGGCAGAGAGAATGGTCAGGTTTACCAAGGAGGGTTTAGAAAAAATGGACACTGGGGATGTCCAAAATAAAATAAATCGATTACTCACCCTCCAACATATCACACCCAGTTCTACAACCAACAAAATCCCAGCAGAATTACTGATGGGAAGGAAACTAAGGTCACATCTCGACAGATTGCACCCAAATTTCACACCAGAAAACCCCCCCGACTCCTCCACCCGATGCAGGACCTTTGCAATAGGTGACTTAGTTTATGCTAAAAATTTTACCGGGGACCCATTATGGCTACCCGGACAATTTACACAGATAACAGGCCCCAAATCCTACCGACTAACGGTAGATGACGGCAGGGAATGGAAGCGGCACATAGACCAGCTTCGCTCCCGAAACATAGAACGAAATGCAAACACACAACCACACACAGAAAAACATGATGAAATTCAAACCAAAGAGGGGGGGGGAATGCGAGAAATCAATAAAGAACCATTTAAATTAAACTCCGAAAACAATAACAATCAAAAAGAGCAAATAAAAGACTCACTGTTTGAAGAAAGTTGTGAGAAGAGTCCATTTGAAGGGGCCAGCCAGGCCAGCTCGACCTGCCTGGAGGAAACGGGAGGGAGCGGCAAAACCGCAGCAGTAAAATGGCTGACTCACCCTTCCAGACGGTCCCATGGAGAAAGACTGGAGAAACAGCAACCTCATCCGAACCGGTCGAAGTCTCCGACAGAAATGAACCGTGCAAGTCCAGTCGAATCAAAAGAAGCCCCACCTACCTGCGCGACTATGTCACTACGTAGGACTGAACTAAGAGGGGAGGGGTGTTCTGTATATATAATAGTAGACTCCAAATACTTCATTCCGATTGGTTAACAAAACCTAAAAGGGGATTGGTTCAATAGGGACCAATCCACGAAGCCGCCCGAGGGCGGCAAAACCAAATGCTTGTCATTGGCTACAAGCCGGCAGACAGAAACTTATAAAAGGGCTGTCGCAGCTTGAGCCAATGTTCCGTTTTGCAACTATACTTGAAATAAAGACTTGTTGTTGGAACCCGGTCTACCTCGCGTTTTTCCGGACGGAACACTAAGAACATTCCATTTTTCAGCAGCAGCTACTCTTAGCAATTGTGCTTTTGATTTTTGATGGTAGGTTTGCTTATGATCCATATAAGTGGAGTAACAGGAACAGACATTTCTGCCTGGATCACGACTGCAGTGGGGATACGATAAAGCATGAGCAATTTTGTTTAAATTTCCTTGCCCCAAACTAGTGTTTCAGGCAGCTCAGATAATGAGCAGCTATCCAAACACACAAACACAAACACAGATGCACATATCACACACACAGTGGGGAGAATGGTAAAACCTAGGTATCAGAGAATTGAAATTAAAACCTAATGTTCTGTGTGACCTTCCCTCCCTCCCTTAGAAAAAAAAAAAGATTCTGTTTTCAAGCAGCCATGCCATCCCCGCTCTGGAGTCTGAAGTGTAACTCCAAGCAACGGCTTCACCACACAATTAATCTAGGTTTAATCTAGCCTAGTTTGATAGATAACTTACTTTGTGTGTCTTTGCTCTTTTCTGCCTAGTCACCAGAATGAGGTCCTTCAGCAGCATCTCCAAAAACAGATTGTATCTTTCCGTCAAAAAGTTGCAGGACTCCAGACTCTCGTAGATGCCCTTGAAAATATTCATGGACATTGGGAGACCCAGAAGGTAAGTTTATGTAATTTGCCAAATACATTTTTGCTTTTAGTAATACAATCATACTTCTGCCTAATAATGTTTTCCACTATTTTTCAGGCCTAGTAATCACTGAAATAATTAATTTAGTCCATAGATAAAAAATGTACCAGCATAAATCAAAATGCTATATTATTTTTATCAGACTCCCCCCCCCAATCAGGAACATCAATAAAAATCCGACCATTTCTAAGGAGTTCCTATTTGAAATCATATGATGCCTAGCCAGGACCAATCATGCACATTATATAATCCTAAACTTTCCTTCTTATACTGTTTTGTAATTTTGCAGATGCTTGAGCAAATCAGTTTTCATATTCTAAGCTGTTTTCCTTGTTCAGGTTTTTATTTGGTTCTGTTCTTTTTTTCAACTGACATATCAACAGTTTGCATTTTAAACTGTCTTCCCCACAATCATGATGGATAGGCTTACAGAATTAGCCTGGACTTTGGTTAGAGAGATATTTATCTGTTTGAAAGCATCATGTATAGGAAGGTACATGTTTGATTTAAAAGTGAAAGCAAAAAAAACTTTGAAAGGAGCAAAGAAAGGCAAAGAAGGAGCTTAAATTTGTCCTGCAAAGCATCAGCACTTTGGTAGCAGAATTAAGCAGGCCCAGAAATGTTTTGGCCATGTTTTCCTAGCATTTTCTAGAAGGCATTGTTATTATCTAAATTAGCATATGTCTCTGTGTTTACTTGCATGCAGAAATATTGCTCAAATCTATATCTTCTTTTGACTCTTTATTGGAGTGAATATTTCCAGAGCTATAGTAATAGAACATAATATCTAGACAACTGGATTGTTTCTCCCCCATTTAGGGCTATAACATAATACAACCCCAGTTATGCTGGCTAGAACTGTCGGGAATCGGACTAAAGGGACAGCAGATTCCCTTCCCATGATTAGATTAGATCCCAAGTTGGGTTCCCACCTCATCTTCCCTAACCCCCACAAAATGTGACCCAGCTGAGTGACCTTTCTCCTATTTGTCCTGGCTTCCCATTCCACACAGCATGTATTTGAGCAAGGGAGCAGCATGCAAAATGAAAGCAGCCATTTTTGGAAAAAAGACTACGCACTGAGCTCTGAAGGTAAACCGAAGATACAACAATGTTTCTGTAATGCACCCTTCTAGATTTCTCTGTCTTTTTCATTCTTCTTGGAGAAGAAAGAAAGGCAGCCTCAAAGCAAGATCATATTGCAGTTGTGGCACTGAAAACTTGTAAGAAATTGTACATGAATTGGGAGTGGGAGAGAAATTTCAGAGTGTCAGTCTATAAGGTGACCAACCGTCCTCCTTTAGGGAGGACAGTCCTTCTTTTGTAAGTTCTGTCCTCTCTCGAAAAGTGTCCTCCTACATGTCCTCCTTTTTGATATTTGAAGACTAATCTGTAAATCTTCATATTTGATTGATGCCCAGCCGATCCGTTGTGTGTGATGTGACATATTTGTATTTAGCATGGTGATTCATCAAGGCTCGGTACAGTGTGGCGAGATGCGATTATGAGATGCATGCACTCCACACAGGAGAATTGTTTTGAGAGGGTGTTCTATGCGCAAGAGTGTACCGTGCAAGAGTGTACCGCACACAAGACTGCGCTGCACGCAAGTGGCTTTGTTTTTTTCCTTCAATTTATTTGTGTCTTCCTTCTCATTGTAAAACAGTTGGTCACCTTATCAGAGAACAAGCAGTTAGAAACAGAAGTCTTGGACTGGAGATAGCAGAGTGACAGGAAACAACAGGTAGCTTGGGCACCTTTGGTGACTCTCCCCCCCTTCTGTAGGGGCTGGGGAGAGAATTATCTATATCGGGTTGTCAAACTCAAGGCCCGTGGTATGGATCTGGCCTGTGGGATGCTTAAATCTGGCCCGCAGGCCTGGCCTGCAAATATAAAAGGACTGGCCCGCAGTGCCTCTGCTGCTCAAAATGGGCCTTGGGGCCCCCACATGTGACCCATTTTCAGCCTCCATGGCCTCCTGCAGCCTTGAGTTTGACACTCTGCTAGGCCCCCACATGGTCTGTTTTTGGCCTCCATGGCCTCCAGCAGCACTCTGCCAGCCATAAACAGGCTGCACAGAGACCCTGTGATGCCTCTGCGAGACCCATTTTTGGCCTCCACAGCTTCTAGCAGTGCTCTGTCAATCAAAAGCAGGCCCCACAGAGACCCCACAGAGGCCCCGTGAGGTCCGTATTTGGTCTCTCCGGTCTCCAGCAGTACTCTGCCCACTGCCCAACTCAATGTTAACTTGCACTTATTTTAAACTTGGCTACAACTGAGAGACTTTTGTTGCTCTTTCGGGTACCACCACAAGTGTTCCCTTCAAGAAAATATAAAATAAAAAATGTTAGTTTTTACCTTTTCTGGGGGTCTTTATCTTTCTACAAATATATTTGGGGAAATTTGTCAAATATTTTGCAAAATATGGGAAACCATTCAAAGCTATCTGCTGCTTCTCAAACTCTGCAATTTATGTCTCTTTTTTGTAACTTACCAATATATCACTATGATTAAAGTGCAGAATCTGGGAGAGGCAAGAATCTGCATAATGAGAGCACAGATGAGATCTTCAAAAGTAGGCAAAAATGTGTGTTCTTTCTAAAGTTCTATTTACATGACTGCAATAGCATCCTCTCATTTATTCTATTTTGGCAGAAGGATAGAATATGAATTTAATCCTACCACCTACACCCCCATTCACTTTCAGAGATGACATCATGCAATTAGTTATGTTGTCCCACTATTGGGATTGGATTGTCGTTTGGCAGGGAACAGATCAATACATTCATGTTATGGGTGGAAAGTATGAAGTATGGAAACCAATACATATCTGAAACCACTTGAAGCTGTATTTACTTTCAGCTTATCTGGCTTGCTCTGATTAGCATCCCCTTTGGGTTCAGTCCTTTATGACTCCTTTTAATTCTTGATGAGAAATCTTCCCTCTTTTATGTAGGTGCCCATGTTGTGAAATTCAGCAACAGCTTTAACACAAGAGCACAAGTCTGTATGTTGGGGTTTTGCTGGGATTATATGCGATCACCAAATATGATTTTAGAGGTAGGAATAATAATAATAATAATAATAATAATAATAATAATAATAATAATAATAATAATAATGATGATGATGATGATAATAATAATATTTTGTTGCTGTTAACAATAAAATAATCATAATAACAATATTTTATCTCCCATCTCCCTGAAAGATTTTGATTGCGTTTCTCTCTATTACCTTTCACACCTCATGAAGAAGTCTAGTTCACATGTTTTCAATTGGCAATTGTCAGATAAAACATTGCTGAGTGATAGAGAATGAATGAAACAGATTTATGTAGTCTGAGCTAACAGCTATATTCACCTGGAATTCTTACTTTGCAGCCGTGGTGCTCACAGCGTTTGGTTGGACTATTTGCAGCCAGAGGCTGCTTTAACAGATAACAAATAATCAAAGTTGGAAGGGACCTTGTAGGTCATCTAGTCCAACCTCATGCCCAAGTGGGAGACCCTACACCATTTCTGACAAATGGCAGTCCAATCTCTACCTTTTGGGCACAAGTGTCAATAGGTTGATCTACTCATTTTCTAATCATTATTTGTCTCAAGGAGGTAGGACTCGTGCATTTAAATTTTGCTGCATGGGATCCCCTTATAAAATACATAATAGTATCAAGAAAAACTGGGACAATTAGTGTCTCATCCTACGTTTGGTCTTGCATTATTCAAAACTATGCTCCATTCTTTTTTGTGAATGTACATCTTTCTCTAAAGAATACAGAACTTTTCTTTATATCTTTGAGTATGTTTCCCTGTATTAATTTCTATGCATGCATGTGAAAACCTTCCTTCCTTCCTTTCTTCTTTCCCTCCCCTCCCCTTTCTCTTCTCTTCTCCTCTCCTCTCTCCTTTTTTTCTCTTAAGCACCCTTGCTGGTGCTAAATTCAGCTAAATAGACTTACTTCTGAGTAGATATGCAGAATTTCCAGCTGAAGGCAGTTTCCAATAAATATAATATATACATTTGGTAAAATCAATGAAAAAAATGTTAAAATGTCTACTCATTTTCAGCTGGATTAAATTACTTGAATTTATATTCTGTTGAAATCAGTTTTGCAAATCTTCCTTTGAAATTTCTGGATTACAGTTGAATAAGTTCAATCAGTTTAGTCTTGATCTAATACTGTGACTTGAGTTTAGGTGGCTTAATCAATAATGACTTGATTATAAAAATCAATAATGCCTTGTTTGTAAAATTAGCTATTACCAAAACATAGTTTTCAGAAATCAAAAGACCTGCTTTTACTGCTTTTTGATAGTCACAGACTGTTTGGTTTTCAGCGGGATAATACCCCTGGGAATTGCTGGGCCATGAAGGGATCTCAAGGTTATGTAGTCATCAAATTGTCTCAAGCAGTCCGTCCAACTTCAGTAGCTCTGGACCATATTTCAAAGACAGTTTCTCATACAGAAGAGATAACTAGTGCACCAAAGAATTTTTCTGTCTATGTGAGTATTTACATTTATTAGAAAGTTTCTTCTTTCCTGGGTGTCATATCAGTTTATATTGTTGGAATTCAAGTTGGTTTACAGTGGCTCATTTTGCTGTTAATCTATTGCTCTTGAGGAGCAATAGTTCAAGATATAATCACCAGAGGAACATTTATCTCCTTATCTAAAAAACATAGTATGATTCCATGTAGTAAACTTTCTATTAATGAGACTGAGTATTCTTAGGGCTTTCAACACTTCCTCTCTCAATTCACTTTATTTTTCTCTTCTGGCTCTGAACAACATAGTTGATGGTCTTTCCTAACTCACTAATTCTCTCTGTACATAAATGTGACCCACTTAGATTTTCCTATCACCATCCAAAACTTATAATTTAACTTTACAGGTAGTCCTTGACTTATAGGGGTTTGTTTAGTAACTTTGTTCAAGGTTACAATGGCACTGAAAAAAATGACTTATGATTGCATTTCACACTTATGACCCTTGCAGAATCCCATGGCCACATGATCAAAATTCAGATACATGGCAACTGACCCATTTTTATGATGGTTGCTGTGTCCCAGGGTCATGTGATCACCTTTTGCCACCTTCTGACAAGCAAATCAAACAAACAAACAAACAAACAAATAAAGAAATAAAGTAAGTCAATGGGAAAGCCAGATTTGCTTAACACCCGTGCTACTAATTGAACAAGTGCAGTGATTTCATTTAACAACTTTGGCAAGAAAGATTGTAAAAGAGGCCAAATGTCTTGCTTAGCAACAGAAACTTTGGGCTCAATTGTGGTCGTAAGTCAAGGGCTACCTATACTTTCTTTCATACAATGCCAGTCTCAAAAGTTCCACTCCTAACCTTAGTGTTCTTAAAATTATTTCCAGCTTCCACAACACATATCTGAATGCAAGCCTCTCTTCTCCTCCCTCCTTCTTTATATGTCTGCCTACATATATAGAGTCATTTTAAGAGAGCGAGGGTGTTTAGCTAATAATCTTTGCTTTTTCACATAGAGTTTGGATTCAGGAGTATCCACATGGGAGGTCAAATTAGAGCGTGAGGCTGTCAGGAAGAAAACTCTGACCCTTTTGAATACACATTCAGAAAAGGCAATAGAATAGAAAAGAATAGAATAGAATAGAATATTTTATTGGCCAAGTGTGATTGGACACACAAGAAATTTGTCTTGGTGTAAATACTCAGTATACAGAGGTGTATTGTGAGCCTCTGTCAATCGATATTGTCAATTTTAACAAATACTGCTGCATGGATTCTGCATTACCTTTTCTTTTTTGCCTTTTCTCAGGGATTCAAAAATGATTTTGAGAAGGAAGAAGGACAATTTTTGGGATCATTTGTCTACAGAGTGGATAGATTTCCTTTGCAAACATTTAAATTAGAGGTAGGTTGTAGAATATAGAGGGGAGGGGGGAAACTACAACCAAACAAATTTGAGAATGAGTCTTAACTTTATCACATATTTGTGTAATGTCATTTTTAAGAATATCTGGGTAAAAGCTACAATCATTGTACTATTTTATGGGACTGATATTGATTTAGAAGAACATTACCAACATTTCAAAAATACCATTTGCAAATAGTTTAAATTTAGATTGCAGATCACTATACATTTATACTTAATTGATAAGCAGCTCTTTATTCTGGCAGGTAGCGAGTCTAGAAAATTGAGAAGTTAAAAAAAAGTCAAAATGTAACTTAGCAGGCATTTACATCTCACTGAAGATGCCCTTCCAAAGATATTACAGCATATATTAAAAATATAAGACAACTAATATGCAAATTTGTAACAAATAAATAAAAGAAAATGATTCCGCCAATGAAATGCAGGTGAAACTCAAAAAGGTAGAATTTTGTGCAAAAGTTCATTTATTGCAGTAATGCAACTTAAAAGGTGAAACTAATATATGAGATAGACTCATTACATGCAAAGCAAGATAGTTCAAGCTGTGATTTGTCATAATTGGGATGATTATGGCTTACAGCTCATGAAAAACCCAAATCCACAATCTCAGAAAATTAGAATATTGTGAAAAGGTTCAATATTCTAGGCTCAAAATGTCCTACTCTAATCAGCTAATTAAGCCATAAAACCTGCAAAGGGTTCCTGAGCCTTTAAATGGTCTCTCAGTCTGGTTCAGTTGGAATCACAATCATAGGAAAGACTGCTGACCTGACAGTTGTGCAGAAAACCCTCATTGACACCCTCCATAAGGAGGAAAGCCTCAAAAGATAATTGCAAAAGAAGTTGGATGCTGTAAAGCGCTCTATCAAAGCACATTAATAGAAAGTTGTGTGGAAGGGAAAAGTGTGGAAGAAAAAGGTGTACAAGCAGCAGGGATGACCGCAGCCTGGAGAGGATTGTCAGAAAAAGGCCATTCAAAAGTGTTGGGGACTTTCACAAGGAGTGGACTGAGGCTGGAGTCAGTGCATCAAGAGGCACCACACACAGACGGAGCCTGGACATGGGCTTCAAATGTCATATTTCTCTTGTCAAGCTGCTCCTGAACAACAAACAATGTCAGAAGCATCTTACCTGGGCTAAAGAAAAACAGACCTGGTGTATTGCTCAGTGGTCCAAAGTCCTCTTTTCTGATGAGAGCAACTTTTGCATCTCATTTGGAAACCAAGGACCCAGAGTCTGGAGGAAGAATGGAGAGGCACACACTGCAAAATGCTTGAAGTCCAGTGTGAAGTTTCCACAGTCTGTGTTGATTTGGGGAGCCATGTCATCTACTGGTATTGGTCCACTGTGCTTCATTAAGTCCAGGGTCAACGCAGCCGTCTACCAGGAGATTTTGGAGCACTTCATGCTTCCTTCCACAGACAAGCTTTATGCGGATGCTGACTTCATTTTCCAACAGGACTTGGCACCTGCCCATATTGCCAAAAGCACCACAACCTGGTTCAATGACCATGGGATGACTGTGCTTGATTGACAGCAAACTCTCCTGACTTGAACCCCATAGAGAATATCTGGGGCATTGCCAAGAGAAAGATGAGAGACATGAGACCAAACAATGCAGAAGAGCTGAAGGCCACTATTGAAGCATCCTGGTCTTCCATAACACCTCAGCAGTGCCACAGGCTGATAGCTTCCATGCCACATTGAGGCAGTAATTGCTGCAAAAGGGGCCCAAACTCAAACCAAGCACTGAGTCCATATGCATGCTTATACTTTTCAGAGGTCTGATATTGTTCTATGTACAATCCTTGTTTTATTGATTGCATGTAATCTAATTTTCTGAGATTGTGGATTTGGGGTTTTCATGAGCTGTAAGCCATAATCATCACAATTATGACAAATCACGGCTTGAACTATTTTGCTTTGCATGTAATGAGTCTATTTCATATATTAGTTTCACCTTTTAAGTTGCATTACTGCAATAAATGAATGTTTGCACAATATTCTAATTTTTCAAGTTAGACCTGTAAATATGATATCTCAATATAAAATATATTTTTCATTGTTCAGAATTATTCTACATCCTCTCAGCAAAATTAGATTGCTTTTAGCATTATATACAGAAAATAGATAGTATAAGTAAACCCAGATTCATGGATTATTTACAAACACTCTGAAATGTTATCAGAGTCCTCTAACATCTTCTGTTTGTGTGTACCTTGTTTACTATAACATTTTGAGAATAGTACAAAATCACTGTGAATTTTGTTTAAAGCAATATCTGTCTTTTGGACAAGACAAATGAACGTTAATAGAACAGATTTTGCAGGCTAAAAACCTTTTCTAGGAACCTAATGTTTAGCATTAAAAAGATAAGAGCATCCCACTCAGATCTATTCTGAAAAGCAAAACTGAGGAAACATTGCAATAGTAGAATATTATGCTTCCTGAATGGGTCTATAAAAGGGAACAAAAGAGACAGGCTGCGGTTTTAAAGAGAGAAAAGGCTGAGTTTAATTTGGGGTTTATAATTTCTAAATTATTTAAAAACGTGATTTGGTATTTAAATCTCTACTAAGCCATAGTTTCAACCTGCTTATTCATCAATATTTTTAAATATCATGAATGATGGAAGCATCAAATGATCTAGGAAATCAAATCCAAAGAATACAGAACAAAATTGGAAGGGGCCTTGGAGGTCTCCTAGTTCAACCTCCTGCTTAAACAGGATACCCTATACCATCCTGGACAAATAGCTTTCCAATCTCTTCTTCAAACCTTCAGTGTTGGAGCACCCACAACTTCTGACATTCCACTGTTAGGAAATTTCTCATTAGTTCTAGGTTATATCTCCCCTTGATAAATTTCCATTTATTACTTCTTGCCTGTCCTTAGGTACTTCGGAGAATAGGTCAACCACCTCCTTTCTGTCACAACCTCTCAGATATTGAACTAAACATACCCAGTTCCTGCAACCTTTCTTCACATGTTTTATCCTCCAGTCCCCTCATCATCTTTGTTGCTCTTCTCTGCACTCTTTCTAGAGTCCCAACATCTTTTTGTATCGTGGTGATCACTCAAACTTCCATACTGGCCAGAGAAATAGGATGGATATAATTTTTTTCAAATTTGTACCACACCATTCTTAGTCTATGCAATACCCCTGGGTAGGTATATTGTACATACAAAGATCTATCCTCTTTAAGGCTTGAGTTCACTGGGTCATTCCTAACAGGATAATTTTACAGATTTAGAGCCAGATTCATTCTAAAATAAATTGATTTGATCTCTCTTTTAGCATGAGTGTATGAATTACAGCCTGGTTTGATATGTCCCTAGAGTTGGATGTCACTTTTTACTCAAATCCAAGCTAACAAAAGACAACTGATTAAAATAGTCAAATTGCTAACTCTTTTCAAATCTTCCTCAAAGAGCTGGTAGGAAAACATTTCCAGTTGTTGTATTTAAGCCACTTCCATATCACTCTGCTAATGTATTTTGACTTAATATACTAGAAGAAAAGCAGGAGAAGAGAAGCAGGATTGCAAAGATCTACATTGCATAGATGGTGGCTAGTAACTTTGGTATTTGTGTTTCACTGTTCCTGATCCTTTTATTTTATTTTCAGGGAGCACCTTTAGATAAATTTAAATATATGCTCTTGAAGATCTTGACTAATTGGCATCATCCAAACTATACATGTATCTATGGATTTCGAGTATATGGAGAATAATTGTGCTGATAGCGTGAACAGGAAAATTCAATATAATAAATACATAATGGTGTATTCTTATTGCTCATGTATTAGCTATTATTTTTAAAAGGTGTCTCAATGTTGTTTTAGTGTATAACTTGCTTAATGGTTGGAGATATCAACACAATGTTCAGGAAAGAAAAATACATTAAATGTGTTCAGTTTATTGAAAAACTTACCATCAATTTGTTCTAAAAATAATATTTGCTAATTAGTACACTAAAAGACCAGTTTGGTCTAATCTAGTGATTAAGAGACCATGCTAGAAACTGTGAGTTCTTGTCCTGCCTTAAACATGAAATCCAGCTGGATGAGTTTGGACCCATCACTCCCTCTCAGCCCAACCCACTTCACAGGGTGGTTGTTGTGGGGAAAATAGGAAGAGGAAGTTATGTGTGTCTCCTTGAGTTATTTATAAAAATAATAAAGGCAGGGTAAAAAATAAATAATTGTAATGGCAATTTTTTTTAAGAGAATTGGAACCTTAAGGTTAATATTGCCTTCCTAACTCCTATCAATATCCTCTTCCTCTTGCATCAGCTGGAACACAGATATACCTTTACATCTTAGAGCCTGTATCACAGTCAATTCTAATAACATTTATTATGGTAGTTTTCATGATGTGGAGCCAGCTTTGGCAGATATATGAGAATGAGAAAGGTTATTTAGTTAGTGAAAATGAAGAAAGGGAGGGAGGGAGGGAGGGAGGGAGGGAGGGAGAGAGAGAGAGAGAGAGAGAGAGAGAGAGAGAGAGAGAGATGTAGAATAGATAATCAAGGCAAGTTATTATTATTATTATTATTTAAATTATTGGTTTTAAGACGAACATAGACAAACAAAACATAAAAACATCAAGCCATCTTCCATATATATGCATACAGTGTGCCGATTGGTTTACAAATTGTTTTGTGCTTCCATTTTGCAGTCTTCAATTACACTTACATTATATATCTTCTCATATTTTCAATCAAGTATTAAATACATTAATATCTTTGTTAATCATTTGACTATACTTTTATTCATTCATGTTTTATGAAATAATCATATTTTACTTAAATTGTTTTATAACAGTTTATATTGTCATCTCAAATCTATCCTACAATCATTTGGTTGATATGATAAGAAAAGAATACATCTTTATATATTTATTATTTTCTAAGAACCTACATATTCCATTATCGTGATTTATTGTCTAACCATTGATAGAATAGATCCCAAATTTTATGAAATTGTTTATCATCTTGTTCTCTGATTTCAAGGCAAGTTATTATGTGTAGGCTTTGTGATATGATTGGCAACTGTACTGGGGATAAAAGAACAATCTTGCCTTAATTTGTATTCTGTTACTGAATTTATGTGTTGAAAGCTCTCCTGTGCTTGAGGCCGGAACTATACACCATCCAAAGGAAGCAGTAAGTAAGCATCTACTGAGAAAGCAACTGGTTGATGGAAAGTCACAGGGGGAAATCCCCGGGCATCAGGCTAAACTGGGATGCTAAGAAATCCTAGGGGGAAGGCAATGACAAACTGTGCATGATTGCTAAAGTAAATCCCATGGATTTCTCTGCATAATCTGCGTAATTCTCAGATTGCAAGCACAACTCAAGGGGTTTTGTATATTTGAAATAAAAAGCAACCTAACTGGAACTGTGATCTGAATGAATGTGTGGCTGTGAGAGATGGGGATTAGTTTTCTGCAAGTGAAAAGGACAAAGGGGAAATGATTTGGTGCAGAAACAGAGCTATTGCAAATATGGAATAAAACAAGCACACTAAATCAAAAGATAAATCAGTATTCTTAGGCACTACTAAAATGCTTTTGATGAAGGCCTAAAGGCGGGGTAAAACACTGAACCTTGCTCAGCTACTCTTCTAAAGTTTAATCTGCTTCCAACTCACTCAGGTAGGGTCAGCAACAGTAAGTGAAAAGAACAAGTGCCTACCCAAGATCAAAGAGGGCCAAAGCACAGGTTATGCTGGAAATGGAAGGGCATTCAGTAATGCTGCATTTAAGATACAGGAAATCTAATGTTTATTCCATTACATGTTTCCTTGAAGTGGCTCCCAAATTTTTAGATTGTATGGTTTGACAAAGGCATGGCGTCAGAAACAACAGACATAGTTATTGTTATGAACAAATCTATTGGGTTTTTCTGAAGCAGTATTGTCCGTGAATAATTAGCATACCATTCTCTCACTATAAAGTCCTCTTTTTTCTTCCTACATTTGGCAAATCTGCAAAGTGATTATGTTGAGTTTTCTCCCTTTTTTTCCTCTAGCATTGGCAGCCCTCTGCAGGAAAAAATGGTGAAACAAAGGTAGAAGTTAACATTAAATACAACATTCTTTGGCTGGTAGCTGGCTATATTACTGTTTCTCATGATATATCCATATTCAAGATGTTTGGAGAGCGTCCAGTTTGAAGAAACTACTTTAGTTTGATTCAAATTCAAACAGATGGTTAAACATTCAATCCTCTTAATTTGTTCATTACCTTAAGAAGACAATTAGAAAGGAAACATATAAATAACCTATCGTGATTACTCGAGTTTCACTTACTTTGAGAAAGCCCCTTATTAATTTGATGCTGTTTTTAACAAAGAAGAATTGTAAATAAAATGAAAAAGCACCTTCATGTGGTTGAACATTCTGAATACAGTTTGGTGGAATATCTAGTTCCACCCTATCTTGTGTGTGTGTGAATTTAAATCCATATACCTTATAATAAATGGATCTTCATTCATAGGTCCAAATAATCATGTTTCCTGCACGTGCCCCACCCCCTGCACATGCGCGCCAGCTACCTAACAATCAGCTGGTGGGCGGCGTGCGTGCCTGTGCAGTGGACCTGCTCTAGGGCAATGGCTTGTGTGCCGGCAGAGATGACTCTGCGTGCCACTTCCGGCATGCATGCCATAGGTTCGCCATCACGGAACTAGATTAATATTTTTGCAATGTATAGATGATATAAGGTGATTGAGAAAATACTATGATGAATCTGATTTAAAAGATGTATATATCTGATATGTAGTTGTGAGAAGTACATAAAAATGAATCAACAGACTTTTGATAATCTGATCCATAGGAGGCTTTATTAAGGAAAATTCTGCAGTATGGACCCCTTGACTCCAAAACCATGTTTAGGAGAGAAGGAGACATTCCCATTTAGTGAATACAGCTTATATAGGTTTATCAAATCACATGGTTACATAACACTTCCTGTTTCCCATATGTGGACGTTATACAACATTTTCATAAGAAAGTTCCAACCTTCCATGGACAACTCCCAACTTTCTCATTACAGTCAGATTTCCTGTTATTCGAATACCAGAAGATTATAAGAAAACATCTCTTAATGTGACGTCTAATGTCAGAGCGCCCCAGCACATACCTCTAACTTACGCCAAGTACATAGTTTTGCAATATTGTATTATTCCTAGCAGAAAACACATTACATAAATGTTCTGAGCTTCAAAAGTTCAGACTGAGAACACAAAATGGCTTCAGTTCGGCTCGTCACATTCTCAGGTGTAATAACCAAATTTTCACCTATAACAATCCACTGTTTTTCTCTTGTAAATAATTTACACCTGAGAATTTCCATCAGGCTCTCGTAACATAAGCCTAACTCCCTGCTGACTAAAGGTTTTACGTTTTACTTCAGGTTTGCCTTAATACAGCAAAAACACAATTTACATACCATCACATTCTGTAAAAGAAGCTTCACTAAACATTAATCTTTTTCCTCTATATTTCTTCACATGTTCATCCACAGATTCATGTTCAGCATCTCATAATATAATTTAATTTCTTTGTTTATATCCTTAGCATGGGCAGTTGCCATAACAGTCAATAAACAACCAATTGCACACCCATTGTATTAACTGGTATAAATGCATATGCATATGTTCCATAAAGCATAAACCAACCTCTCGGTAAATACAACACATGTGTCATTCCACCTACGTCTTCAACTTCCATACAAGAAAAAAACTTAGTAGGCAAATAAGTATAAATTGTTTTGTCACCTGGATGTTTATACTTAATACAATCATAAGCTGGAAAATCTGTCAGCTTTTTCTGATTAGTCCATTTTGTTGGCTTCAGAGGAAATCCAAATAAAGTATCATCTTTGACAAATTATACAAAACATAAGCATTAGGATATATAATAATTGTAAACTCTACTATGTAAAAAAAATCTTCCTGACACTGGAATTTCTATAAAACAAGAAGACATGTCGAACTGTAGTCTCTTATTTCACACAAAAAGAAAAACTATTCAAAGCTACTCTCATTAATTCAAGAAAAACATTTTCACTTTTTGCAATCAGCTCTTTCCCTTCAGTATCTTACACTTTTATGTAAAATTCTTGGTGTTTCAAAACATCTAACTGTACATCTACAGTTAAATGGACATTTTGCAACAGCTAAACTGTCACACAAAAACATCAACTTCATTAGAGTACTTCTTAATTCAATGAATGGCATAAACAATCCATTCTCTAAAGCTCTAAATCTCAAATAGGAAGGAGAATAATTGCCATACATGTCTAAACAATGGCCATATAGTTGTTCCATCCCTTAGACAAGTCTTTATGTTATATGACAATATCATCTGTGCGGTTACATCCTGGATATTTTCCCAAATATCATTCAAGGCAGACCTTATACAGATTACAACCTTAGCCATAGGTGTCATCAATGTCAGTACTGTCGGGTTCAGTTTGGAAACATAACCGTTGCCAAGTTAATAGATAACCAGACAATACCTCAGAAGCCTCCATTCCTACCCCACATAAGGAATAATTACTATCCACATAATATTAACAAATGGACTAGGCCCACACCTACCTTAACATATGTAGTTTTACACTTCTAAACTTACAACTGGTCTTTGGAGACTTACATCCACAATACCTGTGTACAACAGTCTCTTGTTTCATGTCTTAAAATAATCAACAATACAAGGAAAACATGTATTACATTCAACCAAATAATCAACAATACATCTCAAAAGTTCCACATACCTAAGCTAAACTAGACATGTAATTATCTATCCCCACTATATAAAAGAAATGGAAAATAAAAAGTCCAATCTTTCTGAAGCTTGCTTCCACTAGAAACAGGAACTGGATCTACAAATCCCTGCACACACGAATGATGTGTCCAACTTCACTCACATGTCCATAGAGCAGACTCAGTAGTCAACAATACTTGTAATGGTCTTTCCCAGATAGGCCTCAGCTTCCCCAAAGTTCTCCACTGCTTTATCAGGACCCAGTCTCCACTCTTAAAAAATCATGCACTCGGAAATCAAACGGTAGTGTTTGCACCAAAAGTCCTTCAGACCTTAAAAAAGAAAAACACTGGGACAGTCCCTGTATATATTTTCTAAAAAATATATCTTCAAGTACAATTCTAGACATATCCACACTTCCAGTATAAGATATTGCACACATCATTTTATACAGTGAAATTTCAACATCTTTTCTCAAACAAGTACGCACTCACAATAGAGCTAGAGATAGACATTTCATCCATTAATTCCTTTAATGTATTGTTTTATAGTTCTCATTCTTCATCCCACCTGAGGAAAAAAACCCAACAGGTCTATTGCCAATCCATTTCCAATTCTTTTCCTATACCCTTTTACCACATGAAAAGTAAAATGTGTACCTCTATCACTATAAATGCACTATCGATGCATATCTATATATATTTATATCTGTATATGTCTGTTCCAATATTAACTTCACAGTCATTTGTGCATTCGCTCTCGCAAACAGAAAAGCTTCCAGCCATACGGTCAAATGATCAACAATCACCAACAGATATTTCAAAGTACTCACTGCTGACATTACAGTACAATTTATATTCTTTAAAATGGCCAAATAGCCAAATCTTTTTCTCCTGTCAGGATTATATGCATTTACACACAATGTATACATTTTCTACTTACTTGCATAACTATCGTGTACATACTTCTACAAATATATTTTTTTCTTCACAAAAGCCACAAATACTTGTGTTCCCTAATGAGTACCCCCATGTACCTTCTCTATTATGTCTCTCATAATAGGCTTATTAACTATTTGCAGTCTCTATTAACCACTTCCAATCTACATACTCCACCTCTCATAATGCCATCTATTTCTCTTCTTCATCAATGAAACCTAGTTTTGCATCCCATTCCAAAACAGGAATTAAAACCATTATCTTCTCCCATACATGCATCTATACATACATACATAAGCCTCATCTGCTAATCTATTTCCCAAAATTTCTTTGGAAACTACTCTTCTTACTAGTTTCAACATATATTATAGCCAATTATTCTATAACTTCAGCCACTGCTTACCCACTTCATTTTCTAGAAGTTTCAAAGCTTGCACAATGACAGACTGAATAGAAATTTGACTTAGTGCTTTACAGACTGCTTCAGAAGTATGGACAAGAGGAGATGATTTAGTGTGGTGTCATTTCCTGGACATATCATAAATCTAATAAATTTATTCCTGCTTTAATCATACTTAGATTGGCTTTATTGAAATCAAATGAACAAAATGATCAATATTAATTCCCATTTATTTTCAGAGGGTATCTTTAAAAGTGACAAAATTTGGATCCAGACAACTATGACGCTGGAGTTTTGAATAAAATATCATCCTGTTGTCCACCAAATTTAAGCAAACTGCTGAAATTACTACATGAATGCTTGGAAAAGAAACCACTGATAATTTTCTGGACTCAGAAAATAATATACATGCAATGCTTTTCTATAGCCACTAGGGAGCACCAAACCTCCATTAGAAAGAACAGATTTTTCCAAAAAGGCAAGGAAAAGAAAGTTAGTGGCTGTAAAGTGCAGATAGTTGATAAATATATTTTATTAGTTTAAAAAAGGACAATCAGAAAGGAGTTTAGAATTCAGGGGTGGAGCACATACTTTACTTTTGCTGAAGGCTTGGCTTAATTTTAATAATTCTGCAATCTCTGGTGAAGAGGCTCAGATAGCAGCGATGGGAATGACTTTCTTCCTAAAACCTTGGAACAAATACAGCCAAGGACGTAGCATCTTTTAAATATTATTAAAGGCGAAGATGGCACCAGATTAAATCTATTAAATCACTGATAAACAATGCTTAGTTTGGTTATTCCTTTGTAGTTATGGAAAAACACTTGTTGTTCATGGCCAATATGGAACAGTGGTTAAGATATTGGAGTAGGAGCTGGGAGACCTACCAGTAGATTTTAAAAACAATCCCTCAGCCATGGAAGCTCACTGGGTGTTTGGATCAATGATTTTCTCTCAGCCCAACTTACAGGGGTATTCTTGCCGGAAAAATAGGAAGAGGGAACAGTATATAGGGATATTATTTTAGTCAATCATCATAGCTTAAATGCTATTGAGAAATGAATAGCATTTCTTCTTAGGGAAGAAATCTCACCACCACCATCACCAAATTAAATTGCTGAAGATTACAAATTCTGATAGATGTGACCCCAATGTTCAGATTCATAAGTATATCTGAACTTTAGGGAAACTCCAATTTACTTTTTAACTGAAAACAAAATAGATTTAAATATGATTTTCTATGTTATTTTAAAAAGAACTTGTGAAGGACAGAGTTAAAGGAAAACATATTACAAATTGATTCAGTCAGCCTACTTGCTTGGACAATCCTCTGCCTTGAAACTAACAGCAGCCCCTTGATTCATTATGGTAGCCCAGGTGTGGGTCCCATTCAGGCATCCCTATGTTGGTTCTGCTTCTGCACCAATTGAATCTTATTGTTAACAATTTGCAATAGAAAGCAAAATAAAACCATATTCTATCACTGGTATTGGGAAGGAAGAGTGCCAGTATGATGTAGTGATTAAATGTTAGATTGGGATTAATGACACCCATGTTTAAATCTACCTTGGGGAAGTCATTTGGCTGACTTTGGGCCAATGACTCATCTTGACCTACCCATCTGGTTTTATGCAGAAAATATGAGAGGTAAGAATGCTAGATATGTTGCCTTGAACTCCTGAAGGAAAGGCAAGATGGAGATCTAACAAATAAGAATTGTGCTTTTGTTTAAGGGGGTAGTGGTCTTGCCCAAGGCTTTGCAGAGACTGAGTACATCAACTTTCTCTCATGTGGCAGCATCTAAATGTGTTGGAGCTGCAATTGCCAATTATTCTGGACTGGCTAAGATTTTGGGGTTTATAATCCCATCGTATCAGGAGGGCAGAAAAATGGACCAGACTGGACTGGATGGAACTTTAAGGAGCTCATATATTTTCTATGGATGATATTAAGAACACCTGCCTCACACAGCTTTTTCCCATTATATTGGGAAAGACAATTGATAGAAAGACTACTACAACAGGCATTCTGGTATGTCAACATAAGCAGTGAGAGACCATGTGGTTTCCATGGAAAAGGCCACAGCTAAAGGATTATAGAAGAGAAATTTGGGAAGACTGAAAATTGGTGTTGATAGAACCAAATGTAAGATTTAAGCATCACATATAGTGCAAAGTTGTTTCATGTAATCTTCATAGATTTGCTGCATAATTTCAAAATCCTTGTTTTTCTATTTCAGGAAGACAACAAAAGAAAACTTCTTAAGACTTGGGTGGCCTGCATTCAGATTGATGAGTCACTACTAGTACAGACCTGGGATTAGTCATGATACCATTCCAAGTTCATTTCTGGTTTGGTTCAATGTTGCCACAAAGAAAATTCCCTTTCTTATTTCCCACAAAGGACAATTAAGAGCTGCTGGTATGTGGCTGGTGGCTACTTCATTTGCACCATCAGCACATATTTTGTGGCGCTGTCTGAAAACTTAATTGACTTACTGAAAAATTGAACATTCCATGTTAGTCATTGATCTAGAAATTAAGGGTAGCTTAATTACAAGGGATAAAAATATAACATTTCCTTTCCTCTCAGTTACTGAAGGGCTTTGCCTCAGTTCATTATATGCTTATCTTTAAACTGATGACATTAAGAATAATAGAATCTTTTAACCAAATATATTTTCCCCAAATATGCTGATAGCCAAAATCTGCTTCAATGCCAGAAGAGGAAAGCAAATGTGTATTGTTGCTCAAAGATTTGTATTTGAATGAAGAGACAAGAAAAGATTGCAAAACAGAGAATTGAAGAAAATAAATAAGTATTGATGCATTCAGTGAGCTCTAATGTCCATCAATTGTTTCAATAGCAATTTTAAAGATCCGGAAACAAGTGCCTTCTTAGTTACATTGCTGAGAGAATGCAGGAAGCCATTCTCTCAGCGTCCTGGAGTAAAGCTATACTGGAAGCATTCTGGGAAATTAAAATGGCTATTGTCATTGTGCGTTTTTGCGGCTGGTGTAGCTATTTTTATATGGATACAATTAGAAAATAAACTGTGCAGCTAGGAGAATGACCCAATTCATGATTTAATTCAGTGATGTATAATTGTCATTGTCATGCTAAACAGTGTATTTTTTATTTTAACTGAGGTAAAATTAGTGTAGGATTTTAGAAACGGATCTGAAGTTCATATGAAAAACCAGGAGATGGCACCGTTGAAAGGAATAGAGCAAAAGTATCCACAGTAAAACAAGTCAAACAGGCAGGGCTTTGAGAAATATTATGAAAAAATTAATATGTGCTGGAATAATCATCTGGTAGCTATTCATATTTACTTGTATGTAAGTCCTATATTCAGCCTATTGTCAGAGATGATAATAGCTTTAAGCTTTGCAATGAAGCTTAAATTCTGGATTTAAGCTGTAAAAGTTATTGTTCACATGCCTATATATCCTCCTTTTCTCCACATGTTCTGATTTTTGTCAACTATTTTACCCTAGGAGTATGCATATACAACACTACATAAGTCTTTCATTGCAATGAAATAATTATTAAAATTGTGTCTCTATACCAGGTGGAGATTTATAATTTAAACTAAACAGCTGGAAGTAGCTACATACATTCTATTGATTTTAGTCATTGTATAGTTGAATGATATGACTTAAATGAGTTCCTAGAATGATTAATAAATTGTCATCTTAGCTGCAATGCTTCTAACATTTAAAAAGCATGTGTGTGGCCATAGGTTTCTCCTTTTGAAGAATGCTAAACTGAAACATGACCCATCTCACTTTTCTGAAAACAAGCCATGTTTCTAGGCTAATTCCTTTGTAGTGGAACAATATATTTTAAGACAATAGAATTAATTTACTTAATTCATTTGGAAAGTCATTATGTTGCCTATCTGAAAACGAAAGCTATTTTTCAGACACAAGTTGACTGTGGCATGCTCATAGATTTGATATCTGATGGTTTGCTGAGTTATAAAGAGATATGTCATCCATTCTTCTTTTTCAGTGTAAAGATTTATTTTATGGACAAGAGGTGAGAAATTATGCCAAACCTTTTGCTTTGACAAGCCATGTACTTGTGTTCCGTTTCTAGATTTCATTTCTGCTCTGAAGCAAAAATTAAACCACAAATGACTGAAAGATGACAACACAGCAAAGTGTAATTTTGAGAAGGGATTCCCAAGGCTTTAATTTCCTCTAATATTCTAGCACAGTATTCTTTGCAACTGTCCTGGAAAAAAGCTATGTTCATATACCATGATTTGCCCTCATTTGCTTAAACACTAGCTACGAAGGCTTGGTCATGGAGGTGACGGTCTCTATTTTTTTTTCTTTAAATCTTTTTCTTATCCAACTGACTGCATGGGGCCTTTTTAATGCACAGCCTCAGAAGGAATTTCTCACCTTTAAATGATTCTGAAAATTATACTCACAATGTGCATGAGGCCATATAATCTGCTGTCTCCAAAAAAAAACTTTGTTTAAAAAACATCATCGAGATAGTTGCTTGAGATTTTATTTTAAGTTGGAGATAAATCTCAGAAATTATCATTGAGAAGAAATGAATATATTTTTAAAAAAATATATTGCTTGTCTAATAAAGTCATATGAATTAATTCAGTAAACAAAGCTCTAAAACAAGCTAAAACAAACAAAAAACATCCCTAAAATGCAAAAGGAGACCCTGATTCTGTATTTTGCCGTTATTGTTGCTGATTACTGATATTTAAACTATTTTGTCTTCAAAGTTCTCTGATCCCTAAATAACAGGAATAGACTTTCTCTCTTTCAAATATCCTGTGTCAACTTTCCTGGATCACATAATAACAGATGGACCTTGAGACTGTTTACTGTTTCTACCCACAAACTTCCTGTTAGTAAACTCCTATATTATTTCTGAAACAGAAAAATTACAAAGGAGCCTCCCAGCTGATTACTGCTTACTGATGAATCAATGCCAGAGAAGCTCTATTTTTTTAAAAAGACCACTTGTTTCTTTATTGCATTATTTTATTATAGATTCCACAAGATACAAAATATAACCTAAAAGTTGCTAAGAACCTGAGGACAAAATAATATTAAAGCCATTGTAATGCATACGTGATAATTGGCGTGGAATATTGGTTTGTACTATACTCATTAATGGAGGTGGATCTATAGCTTGTTAGTAGAATAAAGTAATGAGTTCCTCTTTCCTTTCTTCTAAGTCAAAAAGTGTAAAAGAAGTCTTAATATTTCACATTGGTAAAACAAAGCTGTGGATGTTGGAATGTCTATTAATTTTTGTTTACATGTAAAAGGTTGATTCTGCATTGGACTTTATTCATATATGATACACATACATTGACCCAGAGATCTTACAGTTTTATATCACTTGAATATTGGCTATGATATAAGTAGTGAAAATATTCATCCATTTAGTATTTTTTTATTTTGTGAATGCCTGTTCATGATGTAGTTTCCTTAAAAGTTAGCATCATGGTCCAGTATCACCCAGACATATAAGGACCAAGAATACACAATTAGTTTTGTTGTTTATCTCCTAACATGGTACCAATCTAATATAAAAATGTATTTTAGGAAAATGTATTTTCCTCAGTCAAAAGTAATAAATTTAGGCAGGAACACAGTCCAATCTGAAATACCAACTGAACTAAAAAAATTGATTACAGCCTTGAATTTCTTTTTCCTCCCTGCATGGATAAGAGAACACTGTTTTAAACTTGAATAAATAAATGGTTTTAATTCTGCCTCATTCTTCTGTCTTTTTTTGGTCATCTTATTTCAGTTTTCATTATTTATATTATTAATCCATTTTGAATATGACTTATTTATAAACAAAACTTTGGACTGAAAACCCAACAACACAAAAATAGGGATGCTACAAAGAGTTAGAGCTTTTTGTATCTTCTTTTAATAACCTTCCAGATTTTTACAGTTCAGATTTGGTAGCCTTAATAAAAATTAAACCAAATTAAGCACCATTTAAGACCCAAAACACATCCCCCTCAAAATAAAATAAAATAAAAAAGAGCAGATCCAAGTCCAATTCTCATTGGAAATAAGAGTTTTATAGATGATAATCTATGAACTACAAAATATGCATTAGAGCAGGGCTGTCAAATGCCTGTCCTGTGGGCCAGATGTATCACGTGCTGGCCATGCCCATGGCCAGTTTAGCAAAGGGGAAAGAAAGTCCTGATACATCACGTGAGTTGGACAGCCCTGCATTAGAGTTTAAAATATTTCTTTTTGGCCACAGGATTTGACCAATGTCTCTCCTAGTCCAGTTCATCAGTAAACTAAAGGTCTGATTACATGCATTTCACAAATTATTTTTAAAAGCTCATAATGAGGAATGGCAAGGAAAGACAATAAAAAAAGCAAAATGTGAATTTGTGTTGCAGCTGAAATTAAAAGCTGAATTTAGAAACATAGAAACAAATCACGACAGGTTTTTAAAAATGAAAGTAGTGAGAAACATTGAAATGAAGCCTATTGTGTGCAGAGAAATGGCAATGTTGTGTACAGAAATGTGTAACATATAGATTTCATTAGCAGTTCTGTAGAAAAATTCAAATAGAGCAGCATATTTTTGAAAAACATACCTGGAAAAAATATTTAGAAAAATTGCAAACATGATCTTTCATTCCTGTGGTGGTCGTGGTGGTAGTTGCTTAAATGTGCAAAGAATGTTATTGAATGAAATATTACATCCGTTCCTGTGACAGTGACAGAAAGCAGATTTAGACGGATCTGTACACCCTTAGCTGAGCCCACAAATGATTTCTGTAACAATACACAAAACTATATTTCACAGAGCAGAAGATAGTAACAGAGATACTAAGATACTATTTTGCTACCTCTCTATAACAGGTCATATGCTGAATAAATGTATAAAATTGGCTACATTCTTCAACTCCCAAAAAATGCAATCCTACTGTGAAAAATTGATTGAGCCATGCCTTAAACATGACTATGCCTTATTGCTCTTTTGCAAAGTAGTACTCCTATTTAGCTCTTGACCATGGTTAAAAACAAATGCCTGCTCTGCACTGATGGCAGTGCATAATTATGATTTAAATTGTCATCATTCTAGCCATGGCTATATTTTTAAGGAGACTAAGGTGGTCTCTAGACTCATCTGGAAAATAGGCTTTCTCTGAATGAATTTATCTGTGGGCCACCCTTGGAAAAAAAAAATCCTCACAGTGGATAGCTGTGTGACAGCATGGGAATCTAATATTATTAAGGTAAATTAACAACTGTAGGATCCCTGGTGCCTACATCTACCAGCAAGAAGCTGGCAACAGATGTTTCTGTCTTTTATGCAAATCAGAACTTCATGGATCAGTTTTTCTTTACTCCATGGAATCAATGCAGCTGGAAGGTAGAATTCCAGCACCACATGTGTTGAAAAAAATTATTAAGTTACTGAACTGCTTATAAAGTAAAACAAAGTATTCTGAGATTCTATGATGCATATTTGTGGGGTGTGTGCATAAACTCACACACATATAATTAAAACGGTGTACATGCACATTTAATGTCGCATTTCTAAGACTTTGTTTAGCCCTGAAAAACTGGATTCACTTTTTAAGTTAAAGGCCTAGATCTAAACAATCTATGAACCAAAAATCATTGTCTGAATTAAAAGGGGAGGGGGAAATGACAAAGATAACATTTAAAACAAAGTATTGCAAAAAAAAAATCACACCACCAAGATGGATTAAAATTATGCATTTATGTTTGCTTTTGCTTTTTCTCCCATGTATGCAGATTAAAAAAAAGTTATGAACTTATCTAACTCGTATATCTCTCCTTGTCTGTAATATTTTGAAGGACACCATTCAGGCAAAACACCATTAATTCCAAGTGGCGTTTTGAAAACAAATAAACCTAAAAGCCCAATGTATTTGCATACTTGTAATACAAGGACAATGGGGAAAAAATAGCACATAATTTAAAGCGCCATATCTCTTTCTTTTCTTGACAACATTTTCAGACCCTTAGAGTATTTCTAGTATCAAAATAATGATTGTTGGGAGTAATATTATAGTATGACTTAAAAAAAAGCCCTGATTACTACCTACTATTGCAACTGTTGCTAATTCATTTTACTTTCATTCTATTCTACTGCTTCTTATGGAATGTTGATAACCACTCCTTTATTTATCTTTAAAAAATAGGCAATATTTTTTATTTACAAACATGCAAAGAGTATACACACACAAAACAAAATTGATGTAGCCCTACTGATTTGTAAACATTAAAATGATGACATTTGAAAATGCTCTGTTCATTTTTTTATTGTTGCTACATGAAGGATGTGTTTGAAGGGTCTGTTTCTTTTTTTTCCTAGGTAAATTAATGTGTAATGCTGAAAGCCACTTATATCTCTATGGGAATCTATGGTTAGTCTGATATATCATGATTATATTGTTTATTCTTTTTGCAATTAACACAGATATTATAGAGCTTTCACCTTTTTCCGTTTTTATACCAATTTATAATTCTATGAAACACAGTGGTGAAAATGTGGAAGGTAGCACTGAACACATATTTATTAACAATATTACAGTACTTGATTATCCCAGTATTAGCTCATCAATATTAAAAAAGATTGCACATATATACACTTGAACATATGTACTTGCATGAGCACAAATAAATACATATAGTTTTCCCCCCTTTTTTCCAGAAAATAAAATGTTTTCTCAGGGTGGAGAGGAGCACAGATTAAAGTTCATCTTAAAACTCAAGTGAGTCATCCTGATCAAGTATTAATAGCATAAAACTTAAATTTAGTTCTTCATAAGTGCAGCTGCCTGGTCTATTTAATTACAGGGTTCCTTAAGTAGTAATTTTTCTTTGACCTGCTCAATCTCAAAAGTCAGAAAATTGCTTCTTTTTAAAGCTGACAATAGCACGGTATGTTTCCAAGGGAGGGAGAAATGGGAGAGAAATTACTGAAAATCATTTCTTTAAACATATTAAAATAGCATCAGGGAGAGGCCACTAATTGAAAAGTTTGCTAAAATGGGTAGTAAGTTAGGACTCTTGTGATCTTGTCCTTTCAAAGCTAATCTTCATCTGGCCCTCTCTGACCCCTTAGCCCTCAATTGCCTTTGCAATATTAAGTTACATTAATCTCAATCTACTCAAGCTTTTAAAAAATTACATCAGTTTCAGTGCATACGAGAGCATTGTGTAGCTGGATTGTACTCATTTTTACTTGAAAATGGAGTGTTATTTTTTAAAACGATGACATTGTTCTTTCTAAATATTTAACAAAACATTCTCTAAAAGTGAGTTTGTTCAGAACTAAGTCCATTGTATTCTATGACACTGAGCTTTTAGTACAGTTAAATTTGGATATATTTGGATATTAATTTACTGAAGAATTCAGTGCATGACTGCTAAGAAATACCTCTCTCTGTGTTTCACTGAGTTTGCTTCAAGGTTGTAAAACAGCAACAGTAATGATACATTTGTTTTGAATTGTCTCGTTATTTTTGAAACCAATAATTTTTGTTCACTTAAAAAATGTGCTAGCTTAATTCAAGACATTTACACTGCTGTACAATTATGATGAGTTAACTGGCTTCAAAAGGAAAAGCCTTTTTAATGCTTGATTCAGATCTTTATATTTTGAGTTAATAAGAGCTTTGGTTCTGAAAAACTTCAGTGCATCTTCAAACCTGTATGTCTAAGAGAAATACTAGCATTTATAGGCAAATTAGAAATATTATTTAATTGAGGTTTCTGATTAAAAAATGACAAAGAATTACTTGCACATTAATTAAATTCCTTTTAATTAAGTGTATTGAAAGAAAAGATCTCTTGAATGAAATTTGCAATACTGTTTCAGATTATTTATTTATTTTATTTATTCAGTTTCTATATACTGTCCATTTTGTTACTGAGAGCAACTCTTGAGATCTGAGATAACACTTGACAAAAGCTGTCTCAGGAATTGATGGAATTCCCAGAATGCCACTGGCTGGGATTTGGAGAGGGTCCCCCCCCCCCATACCTGTTGGCTTCTTGTTTCTTGGAGTTGGTAGGTTTCAGAATTCAAGAATGGGGAGTGGGAATGTTTACTCTGCATCCTTGGTGTATTTTATGTTTGGAGCAGCCTAATTACTCCATGGAAAACCATAGGATTTCATCATTTAAAAACTTAAGTGCTCCATTTTCAAGTAAAATACATGAAACTACTTAATAGGTTGTAGCTGTTATACCTTTCCTTTTTCAGTGAGTGATGATATGTTATTTAAAGCCCCTGTCACACTGCACCAACGGATGCAAAGAGGATGTAAAACGGACAAAAAGCTTGCAATCCGTTGGTTAACGCGATGTACTCACTGCCTCCGTTTTGCTTCCTCTCTATCCGTCCAGCATCCGTTTATGGACATTTCATCCGCTCAGAAAGTTTTGAGCTGCTCAAAACTTTTGAGCGGAAAATGTATCCAATGCATCTGTTCTGCATCCACTACGCATCTACTCGGCATCCTTTCTGCATCTGTTACGCATCCGCTATATCCTCTAGGCATCCGCTGCGCATCCGCGCAACTCCATCCGCTCCAGCGGTAAACGGACGCAGGGAGGAAGCGGAACGGATGCGGAACGGATGCCTAGTGGATGCAGCATGGAAACAAAGCATGTAAAACGGAAAAAACGTTCGCAGAGGGGACCTATCTCGGATATTAAGGATGTCTACAGGATGCCTAGAGGATGCCTAGAGGATGCAAAGGGACACCTATATTGCCTATAAAAAGGGGGAGCAACTCACCTGGATCTCATTTTCAGAACAGCAGCCCAGCTGCAGACCTCTGCAGCCTTCATCTGCCTCTTCCTCTTCCACAGCATCCAGTCATGTCCACTGTGGATCGTAACAAAGTGCTTTTGGCAGCCACCATCCTTCTGCAACAGTTCGAAGCCATCTACAGGCTCTGTGAACTCTACTACGAGAAGAAAAAGAGGTGGCCAAGAAGCATCTGGGGATGAAAATAGTTCGCCAGAAGAGCAGAGTACGGACTGTACAACAAGGTGATGGTGGAGCTCAGGAACGAAGACACTTGCGCATTCCAGAACTTCATGAGGATGCCTCCAGCCATGTTTGACGAAGTTGTGCAGTGGCTGACACCCAGGTTGACCAAGGCAAACACCAACTTCCGGCCCAGCCTGGAACCTGGGCTCAAGGTGGCACTCACTCTGCACCACCTGGCCTCAGGGACCACCTACAGGAGCATGCAGTATGGCTGGAGGGTGCCACACAACACCATCAGCATTGTGGTCAGAGAAGTGGTGCAGGCCACCATCGAAGAATACAAGGAGGAGCTCCTCCAGTGCCCCTCCACTGATGAAGGATGGAAGAAAGTTGCAGAGCAGTGGTATCAGAGGTGGAACTTCCCACACACCGTTGGAGCCATCGATGGCAAGCACGTGGCCTGCAAAGCGCCAGCCAAGTTGGGGTCCACTTATTTCAACTACAAGGGCTTCTTCAGCATCATCCTCTTCGCCATGGTCGATGCTGACTACAAGTTCATGTACATCGATGCTTCAGGCAATGGCTCATCTTCTGATGCCCAGGTATACAACGCAAGTGACCTCAAGGGTAGGCTGGAACGCAACCTCATGGTGGGCTTCCCAGATCCAGAACCCCTGCCCAATGACACGCAAGACGTGCCCTACTTCATTGTGGGGGATGACGCCTTCTCCCTCACAACCTACCTCATGAAGCCCTACACTTCCAAATACCTCACCCGTGAAGAGAGGATCTTCAACTACAGGCTGTCCAGGGCAAGGCGGGTGGTGGAGAACGCCTTTGGCATCCTGGCCAACAGGTTCCAGGTACTTCTCACCACCATGCAGCGTCGCCCAGAGACCGTGAGGAGGATCATGGAAGCTTGCTGCATCCTGCACAATCTCATGCGCACCTGCTACCCAGTCTTGCAGAACAGACTTGTGGACCTCCAGCAAGGCAATGGGGACATGGAGCCTGGGGAATGGAGGCAAGGGCAATACCTGATAGACACTGAGGATGTGCAAGGCCCCAACAGAGCCTCATGTGAAGGGAAGAAGCAGTACAACCTCCTGAAACACTGGTGCAACTCCCCAGCTGGAGCGGTGGAGTGGCAAGACAGGATGATAGATGCTTAATGGATGCTTCCTTCAGCCTGTCTCATCACACTGATGAGATTGGGCCATGTATGTTGGGTGGGCCTACAATGAACAGGGCACTTAATAAAGAGTTGTGTTTGTGTTGACATGTGTGGATGATTATTACATTATTATTGATAATAAACGGCCATAGGTGTGGCATCTGGGAGGGTGGACCATCCCGTCCCACTATGCTTGCACTGGAGGTTTATCTATCCCACAGCTATTACACATCCCAAAGGTATCCCTGCCCATCCCACAGCTATTACCCATCCCAAAGGTATCCCTGCCCATCCCACAGCTATTACCCATCCAAAGGTATCCCTGCCCATCCCACTGCCATCTTAACCCATCCCACAAGCATGCAAAGGCTTAAACCATTTCTAAAAGTTTCCACCAAGACTTTATTAAAAAAAAGAAATGAAGCAAGTCTGTGAATCAAAAATAGACTTTATTAACAACAAGCTATAAAACAAAAATGAGTCTCTGGCACTCCTCTTGGTCACTCAGTCTCAGGGGTGAAGGGTCCAGGTGCTGTGGAGGTGGCTGGTGCTGGAGTGCTTGTCATCAGCTCCTCCAGAAGCAGAAGCAGCAGAAGCGCCAGCCCCAGAAGAGCGAGCCCGTGCTGCAGAAGCCCCAGCAGAAGCAGAGTGAGGGCCAGGGGGCGGGATGGCAGCCCTGTCCCTCTTGCAAGGGCTGGCAGCAGATGGCTGGGGCTTGCTGTGCTTCTGCATGGTTGTGGGGTTGCTGGCTGGCAGGGAGGTAGGCACCAAGGCTGGCAGGCAGACTGGCTGGCAGCAAGGCTGGCTGGCAGGCAGACAGCAAGGCTGGCAGGGAGGCTTGCAGGCAGGCATGCAGGCAGGGCAGGCGAGGCTGTCAATCCGTCTGGCAGCAGGGCTTTCCTCTGAATGGTGACCTGCTTCCGAGCTGCTTCCCTTTATATCCGCGGGGCTTACGCAATGCATCCTCCCCGCATGCGCAATTAACGCTCGGCATCCGTTAGGCTTCTGCTGTGCATCCACTAGGCTTCCGCTCTGCATCCGCTTCATCTGCTGTGCATCCGCTGTGCATCTGCTGTATCCGTTCCGCATCCGCTTTGCTGCGCCCCCCGGAAGCCTTGCGGATGTGCCACCCGCTCTCATCCGCTTCCATCTGCTGGGCTTCTGTTCCGCATCCGCTTTGCATCCGCCCTGCGTCCTTCCCCCGTCCGTGTTATCTGCTCCGGTTATGCAAATTTTTGCCCCTTTTGAGAGCGGATAACAACAGATGGAACATTTTGCTCGTCCGTTGTGTCCGTTTTGCATCCGTTGGGCAGTGTGACAGGGCTTTAATAAGTGCCTTTGTGATGCTATTTTGGAATCCCTGTTGTAAAATTTCTTATATGGTAGCAAAAGAAGGAAAATGTTCCCAGTGTATTCCCCCACCCAAACTTTTGAAGATAATCCTTGGGACCCTCGCAAACTTGCCCCAAATGGGAATTTTTAGTGTGATGGAAGTGATAAAAACCGATTCCCTTAAATTATTCCTTCTCTCTCTCTCCCTCCCTCCTTCTCTGTCTTGTCACATATACTTTTGGAACAGCACATTGTTCAAAGGCCAAAGTGAAAAATTGCTGGAATCCAAAAATAGCATTCTAAGAATTAAAGAGGTTTTTGTTTTTTTAAATGAAATTCAGTGTGCTCTTCAATGACTAATGATATCCAGAGACCTTCAGAGAAGGACAAGGAAGTATCATGATATCTGTGCATAGATTACAGAGATGCATCATCATGCAAATGAGGTGACTTATGTACTGATGCCAGACATTGCAATCCATTTGGAAAGTTACAGGGTTGCATGGGATGACATCATATTACACATGTTGTCATTTTAATATCAGTAAAGAATGCACCAGACATAGATGAATATTTTATTAAATTTAATCCTGTTCCTTAAGCAGTTTTTAAAACTAACCAAGAAAAAAACTGTCATATGGAAACGTGACCTCACCAGGCCCTGCCAAGAAAAGAATGCAGATTATAAAAACTGTCTATTTATGTTTGTTTGCAGTGTGGCTTTAAAAATTACAGTAACAAAGTATGTTTTAAGAAGTTGACACTTATATTGCCAACGTACTGACTCGGGCAACAAATGAAAAAACTTGAATTCATACACTTTATTTTTTCTGTAATTCTCTGACCTCCATTCAGAAGCCATTAATGGAATTAGACTTTTCATTAGGAATATTGTTCACTATATTAAGAGGGGAACAAAAGAGAGAAGAATCTTGTAAATAGCCAGCTGAACACATTTAATACTGTGGTTACTGGATGCCAGAGTGAGAGTATAGTAACCCCAAAGTCTCACTTGATTGGCAGAAGAGTGGTGAGTGTCTGAAGGGTTTTTAAAGAATTTCAACAGCATCTTGAATGAAGACAGGCATTCATCAATACATGTGCTTGTCCTCCTTTTGCTCCCATCTCTCTTTCATCAAGAACATTTAAAAAAATTAGTATTATGGCAGGCATGTGATGAGAAGAAATCTTTCTTCTTTGTGTTATTCAGGCAGCATCCAAGGACAAAGTTGCAAATCAGGATCGCACATCTCTCCATCTTGCCTCCTTCAATACAGTAACATTGCAAGGCAAATTACTGGAAAGGAGTGCCAGCTGAAATAAAAGCAGTACATAAAGCAGAAAGGTTTATGGGCCAGGCCATTGTTCTGGAAGAATTGAAAGTAAAACTAGTCACATTCCTAGAGACCCTGGGAAGGTGCTGCCTTCAGATGTCTCTTTTCAGTATTCTCTACAGACCATTTCCATCAGCTCCTTTCTCCTTCAAAGCAATGCAAACAGCCATGATTTAGCAAATGCCAGGTAGACATGAAATTGGTTAGTATAGCAATATAAGACACTGTGTGAAGGAAATTACAATAATTTCTGAGGGAGGACTAAACCCAGTGACAAAACCCCACTTGTATACAGATTAACCCATATTTTGGAGCAATTCACCACCTTTTAGCAGACCTTGATAACCAGCTGAGAAAGTAATAATAGAAATGATGGAGTACAGTACATCTGTTGTACTTCAATCACCCAAATTCTCATCAATGGGCATGTCTCTGGAAAGTGACCAGTTAGGGAAGACTGGAATGTAGTACAATTACTTCCTATCTAGGATGTACCTAGTTTGGGGAAATTTGTTAATGGGATATGTTCCAAGGTAAATGTGCATGGGATTGAAGACAACACTGATTTCATTTTTATATCTTAAAGTTAAAGAATAATACCTGCATTCCTTTGAACCCAAATTAATTTAGTACACCATCTATTGGAATGGAGAGGGCTCACTTTGTAAGGTATACAACTCTGTTCTGTAATTTTTATAATAGGACAGCTGGCTTTAGAGTCTGGACTAGATGCAACTCTTTTGCTTAATTTAAGGGCCAGTGGAAACATGGGAGGAAATTAAGAATTTTGAAGAACACATCATGATTGCAAAATGGGTGGTACTGTGTGGTAAATGGTTTTGGGGCTGAAACTGGAAGACTACTAAACTCCAAGAGTGGGCATTTTTTTTAAAAAAATCTACATATTGAAGAAGTCTCATCCAAAATATGATTGAGTGTTTGAAATAATCAGAATGACCAATAATTTTGATTCAAGGTGGTAAAAATAATCAGTGAAAATGTAATTAGAAGATTGTTTCTGTTTTGCAGATTTCCCCATAGAGTATTGTTTTTCTGGGTGACTGATTTCAATGGGCAGATCTATCTTGTTTGACTTCCCCTATCTTGTTTCACCTGCCATTATATTCACATGTGATACTTAAGTAAATATTTCTTTTGGTTGAGGTATGTGTGTATATGAAATTAACAACTTTTTGATTATTTACCTGTAAGAAACATTTACTGGGTAGCTTCAGGTATAGTGGTACTGAATAATAGGAAAATGCCAGTTCCCAGTGAAGGTGAGCTCTTCCAATTTCTGCCAAATCTACCAATGTTGGATCAATAACATTATATTAGATTCCATTTTCTAACTGCATTTTAGAAGCAAGATGAAAGGAACTGAAGGCAACTCTCAACACTGATATGTTTGGTTAATACAGAAGAAGTGGATATAATGGATGTGAGCAGAGAGCCAGTGCTGTGTGGCAATTCTGGAGAAATTGGTAAGAATCGTAGTCACTGTGCAAGTTCTGTGCTGTGAACTGTCTACCAGAAATGTTCATTATTTCCCACGACCTTCCTCTGAAATCTGGGGGATATCCTAGAAAAGGTCGAGGGAGCAAGAATGTAGGAACAAAATAACAATAGAAACTCCCACTGCGTTGTTGGGAATTTACTAGTGTGTTTTCAGGTAGCTTGGTAAAAGATTCAGAAATCACCAAGATTGCTGTGAAAAGCAGCCAAGTGATAGAAAATCAGCTTAAAACATCTGTCACATTTACCTGAAGAAAGAAACTGAAACAGGTAATTTCCTTGGAGTGCAGAGCTGGATAGGTTTACTGTTTCTAAATGAAGTACAGCAGTCTGAACATAAAACTGTTTTTCCTCCCTCCTCCCTGATTTAAGTTGCCAAGAGGGTTTTTCACTGAAATTTGGAAATCTGCAAAAAAGGAAAAGAAGTCAAAGAAATGTATTTTTCTCTTCCAATAATCTGTTCAGTGAACAAGCTGCAAAAAATAGTTCTGTATTCTCTCCATGTGATGTAGCAGACGGTAAATTTCCATTTAAAAGAATAAGTAGAGTAGCTGCTGGCACTGAACTTGCTTGTCATAGTCAAAGCTACTTACAAAGAGGATGCTGCAATACGGTACTTTATTATTTCAGTCAAGCAGAAATTAAATAGAGAAAAATTGCAAGAGGGGATGAGAGAAGTAGGGTCATGGCCACCAGTCTTTTCTGCTTAACACATAATTTTTTTTAAACTAAAGAATGGAGATCAGTGGTGGGATTTGTATGAAGGAGTGGCTTTCCCTTTTCACCTCAATTTTGGTAGCTTATGAAAAGCTATACTTTGTGCTGGATAAGAGCTTTCCTGAGGGTTAGAAAGCTCTTTAGAGATATTAATTACAACTTGAGACACTCCAAATGATCTGCATATTGGACAAAGATTGTTTAGTATCAAGTAAGCTCTATGGAAAATAATAGAATCTTCAGAGTGGGGCTGAGCTTGTGAGGGCCTCCTGCACCTTCTGCTGAAGACAAGGGGAATGGTCACAGCTACTGACACACCAGAAAGGCCCTGTCACACTGGCCGACGGATGCAAAACGTTTGTAAAAAGGACACAGCAGACGAACAAAATGTTCCATCCATTGTTATCCGCTCTCAAAAGGGGCAAAAATTTGCATAACCAGAGTGGACAACACGGAAAGGAACAGACGGGGGGAGGACGTAGGGCGGATGGAAAACGGATGCTCCACGGAAGCCTAGCGGATGGAAGCAGATGAGAGCGGATGGCACATCCGCAAGGCTTCTGGGGGAGTACAGCAAAGCGGACGCGGAATGGATACAGCGGATGCCGAGCGGATGCCGAGCGGATGAAGCGGATGCACAGCGCATGCCGAGCGGATGAAGCGGATGCAGAGTGGAAGCCTAGCGGATGCCTAGCGGATGCCTAGCGGATGCCTAGTGGAAGCCTAGCGGATGCCTAGAGGATGCCTAGCGTTCACTGCGCATGCGGGGAGGATGCATTGCGTCAGTCCCACGGATATAAAGGGAAGCAGCTCCCAAGCAGGTCACCATTCTGAGGAAAGACCTGCTTCCAGACACAGCTCTCCAGCCAACCAGCCAGCCAGCCAGCCAGCCAGCCAGCAACCCAACAACCATGGGGAAGAAGAGAAAGCCTCAACCATCTGCTGCCAGCCCTTGCAAGAGGGACAGGGCCACCCTCCCACCCCCTGGCCCTCACTCTGCTTCTGCTGGGGCTTCTGTAGCATGGGCTCGCTCTTCTGCTTCTGGAGGAGCTGATGATGCGGGGGATCAGACAAGCACTCCAGCACCAGCCACCTCCACAGCACCTGGACCCTTCACCCCTGAGACTGAATGACCAAGAGGAGTGCCAGAGACTCATTTTTGTTTTATAGCTTGTTGTTAATAAAGTCTATCTTTGATTCACACACTTGCTTCATTTCTTTTTTTAAATAAAGTCTTGGTGGAAACTTTTAGAAATGGTTTAAGCCTTTGCAGGCTTGAGGGATGGGTTAAGATAGCAGTGGGATGGGCAGGGATACCTGTGGGATGTGTAATAGCTGTGGGATGGGTAAGGATAGCAGTAGGATGGGCAGGGATACCTTTGGGATGTGTAATAGCTGTGGGATAGATAAACCTCCAGTGCAAGCATAGTGGGACTGGATGGTCCACCCTCCCAGGTGCCACACCTATGGCCCTTTATTATCAATAATAATGTAATCAAACACATGTCAACATAAACACAACTCTTTATTAAATGCCCTGTTCATTGTAGGCCCACCCAACATACATGGCCCAATCTCATCCATGTGATGAGACAGGCTGAAGGAAGCATCCATTAATCATCTATCATCCTGTCTTGCCATTCCACTGCTCCAGCTGGGGATTTGCACCAGTGTCTCAGGAGGTTGCGCTGCTTCTTCCCTTCACGTGAAGCTCTGTTGGGACATCCTCAGTGTCTATCAGGTATTGCCCTTGCCTCCATTCCCCAGGCTCCATGTCCCCATTGCCTTGTTGGAGGTCCACGAGCCTGTTCTGCAAGACTGGGTAGCGGGTGCGCATGAGATTGTGCAGGATGCAAGAAACTTCCATGATCCTCCTCACGGTCTCTGGGCGATGCTGCATGGTGGTGAGAAGTACCTGGAACCTGTTGGCCAGGATGCCAAAGTCATTCTCCACCACCCGCCTTGCCCTGGACAGCCTGTAGTTGAAGATCCTCTCTTCATGGGTGAGGCATTTGGAGGTGTAGGGCTTCATGAGGTAGGTTGTGAGGGAGAAGGCATCATCCCCCACGATGAAGTAGGGCACATCTTGCGTGTCGTTGGGCAGGGGTTCTGGATCTGGGAAGCCCACGATGAGGTTGCGTTCCAGCCCCTCCTTGAGGTGACTGGCGTTGTATACCTGGGCATCTGAAGATGACCCGTTGCCTGAAGCATCGATGTACATGAACTTGTAGTCAGCATCTACCATGGCGAAGAGGATGATGCTGAAGAAGCCCTTGTAGTTGAAATAAGTGGACCCTGACTTGGCTGGCGTTTTGCAGGCCACGTGCTTGCCATCGATGGCTCCAACGGTGTGGGGGAAGTTCCACCTCTGATACCACTGCTCTGCAACTTTCTTCCATCCTTCTTCAGTGGAGGGGCACTGGAGGAGCTCCTCCATGTATTCTTCGATGATGGCCTGCACCACTTCTCTGACCACAATGCTGATGGTGTTGTGTGGCACCCTCCAGCCATACTGCATGCTCCTGTAGGTGGTCCCTGAGGCCAGGTGGTGCAGAGTGAGTGCCACCTTGAGCCCAGGTTTCAGGCTTGTCTTGGTCAACCTGGGTTTCAGCCGCTGCACAACTTCATCAAACATGGCTGGAGGCATCCTCATGAAGTTCTGGAATGCCCGAGTGTCTTCGTTCCTGAGCTCCACCATCAGCTTGTTGTACAGTCCGTACTCTGCTCTTCTGGCGATCCATCTTCGGACCCAGACGCTTCTTGGCCGCCTCCTTTTCTTCCCGTAGTAGAGTTCACAGAGCCTGTAGATGGCTTTGCACTGTTGCAGAAGGATGGTGGCTGCCAAAAGGACTTTGTTATGATCCACGGTGGACATGACTGGATGCTGTGGAAGAGTCAGAGTCAGATGAAGGCTGCAGAGGTCTGCACAGCTGGGCTGCTGGTCTGAAAGTGAGATCCAGGTGAGTTGCTCCCCCTTTTTATAGGCAGTATAGGTTTTCCCTTATGTGTCCCTTTGCATCCTCTAGGCATCCTCTAGACATCCTTAATATCCGAGATAGGTCCCCCCTGCGAACGTTTTTTCCGTTTTAAATGCTTTGTTTCCGTGCTGCATCCGCTAGGCATCCGTTCTGCATCTGTTCTGTGTCCGTTCCGCTTCCTCCCTGTGTCCGTTTACCACTGGAGCGGATGGAGTTGCGCGGATGCGCAGCGGATGCCTAGTGGATATAGCGGATGCCTAGCGGATGCAGAATGGACGCATTGGATACATTTTCTGCTCAAAAGTTTTGAGCAGCTCAAAACTGTCTAAGCGGATGAAACATCAATAAACGGATGCTGGACGGATAGTGAGGAAGCAAAACGGAGTCAGTGAGTACAGAACGGATGCATCGCGTTAATCAACGGATGACAAGTGTTTTTCTCCGTTTTACATCCTCTTTCCATCCGTTGGTGTAGTGTGACAGGGGCTTTAGTTTGTCTGGCACAATTCCTGAGGTTTGCACACCCTAGGAATATGTGTCATTTCCTTAAACTTGTCATGGGATTGCAACTAAATTTAATACAGCGTGAAATTCGAAAACCCCTTTCTTGGACCAAGCATCTAAAGTTGAGTGATACCAAATGTTTCAATAAAACTACTGAAATTTCTGATAGAAGTTCAGCAAAATTTCAGCAAAAAGTTCATTTTTTTTCCAGTGGGAAAATATGGCCAAGCTGATTTTGTGCCGTGTGTCAAAACTTTGCTCGAAGAGCTTGGGATTGCCTATTTTCAAATATTTGGGCTGAATATTGCTCACATATGCAAAAGGAAAAAGGAAATGGTTTCAATTTTGAAATAAAACAACAATACCTCTGAATAATAACTGAGAAAAATGTACCCAAATGTCGAGAACTTGATAGAAAAGGACCTCAATCATTTCCATGTGCCAATTATAAGAAGCACTTTTAATATACAGGACATTGGTTTATTTGATGACTGTTCTGTGGAAATGGACCAATTCTTGTTCTCTGGGATTATGCAGATACATAGACTCAGAATTAAATCACATGCATACTTTTATATATTTTATTTTGTTTTTAACAGAACTATAGATTACATCTACAAAAAAGCAACATGCATAAAAAGCAGATGTACATTATACTAGAGAAGTAATACTTAAACATAGCTATAATTAAGCTAGAAGACAATACAAAATATTTCAACCCGCAAAAAAACCACACCCTAAATCCCTACACATATATAAATATTTAAGCCTGCATCAGATAAATAAATAGCAGGATTCATTGTTGGCATAAGAATTATTTTCTATAAAGGGCCTTCTAAAATCAGGGTACCAGCCAGCCAGAAACACATATTCTTTTCTTATAGGTGGAATGTGGAAAAGGTTTACTCTGCTAATCTTCACTCATTGGGAAACCAAAATGGGGAAAAAACATTCCTTCAGTTCAGCAGTGGGATCCTACCTGTTCCACTACCAGTTTGGTGATTGTACACGCATGTGCGCACACCTAACCTGCGCGCTAAGTGCAGTTAAGTGCGTGTACAGCTTTTCCCATACCAGTTGAGGCCTACAGTGCCAATTAGCTGAGAGGAGAAAGAAGAGAAAAGTGCAGGGGTGGATGGGAGGGCCAATCTGGCGCTTTTCTCTTCTCATTGGAGCCTTTTTTTTTTTTAACTACCAATTTGGCCTGTTACTTGGGCCATCTTGTGGATATGGTGGAACAGCCAAGAAAAGAAATGGATGGATTGTTGAACAAATCAACCCTGGGTTCTCATTGAAGACACAAGCAACCAGAAATACTTTGGACATGTCATGCAAAGAGCCAGCCCTCTGGAGAAGGCTCTAATGCTGGGAAAGATGGAAGAAAAGAGAAGAATAAGGCAACTAGCACCAGGTGGATTGGCTCAGTTACAGTGGCAATGGGGGTGCGACAGGAAGTGCTGAGGGACCAGCTTAGATACAAATCATCATGGATAAAATCTTTGTGATTATTATAAGTTGAAAATGACTTGATGGCACACAATCAGTCAAGGGAGGGAGAGCAAAAAACCCTGGGTTGAAATGGCAAGATGGTTTCTTTGCCCTCATATTCCATCGTGGGGAGGTTCTGTTTATTTATGTCCTTCTCCTACCCTGTGTTGGAAGCATGTATATGCCCCTCCCCAATTAGATTATACAGTTATAGACTTTTAGTTGGTGTAAAATTTGGATTTCTTCCTTCCATACTTGAGCAGACTTGAAAGTTAACAAAATATTTTTCTACTGTATCGATTTTCCAGAAAAACAATAAAACAATCTTGCCCAAGTTAAAAATAAAAGTTTTCTTTGAGAGCAGCCATACAGACTTCAAAGGCCTGTCCCACCCTGTCCCCAGATGGGAAATTTCTGCTTTACCTACAAGTATAATATTAGGGCTTTCATATCTCAGCTGCAAAAGTCCAGATGATCAGCAGAGGGCCATAAAAACATACATAAAATTCCAAATTCTTTGCTTCTATCCAGTCATTTTCTGGACCCTAGCAGACCAGAGATAACAGACCTAATTATCTGGAACCATATATTTCATGGCCTTAGACTTGCATTCCCTTTCCCTCTTTGCAGTTAGAACAGAGACTCTGATCAGCTCCTTTGGCATCTGAAGTTATGTCTCTTCAGGTGGACCACAGGAAGGAAGGGCTTGTGGTAAACAAATAAAACTTCTACTACATCCTTTTCCATCCTTGTTTCACTAGCTTCAACCTGCTCATGGCATTAAAACACTCTTTAGATCCCTCCACATACCCCTCCACAAATCCCTACACATCAAAAGCACTCAGAAGCTGACAATCGGAATGTCAAGGGCAAAGCTCAAATGGATAAGTTGTTTTTATAGCAAACAAAAGAAGCTCTAACAATGAAAAAGTTCAAACCAGCCCTCAGTATTTAACAGCCCTGGAGTGTAAAACTACTGCTTCTTCCCCTACGTTTGTGAGGTAACAAATATACAGCTACTCATTTCTCAGCTTTGCAGGTGGAGGGTATCTCCATGCACCATGTTTAGTCTTGGATTGTTTAATTTGGATTATGTTTAAGTTTAATTTGGATTATGTTGCAGCATCAGCCCTCACAAGGAGATGCACATCTGCCTGCCTTTTTAATGATGTAATGATGCCTTTTTGCTGGAGTTGAAAAATAGTTGCCAATCATATTTTGTAGACTTTGGAAGTGGAGCATTAATGAAAGGAAAGATCCCTGGAATGTCTCTGAATGTTTGCATAATGTTTGTATAAAACACAATCTCCTATTTACATTTGCCTTGAGAACACCCAGCGCTGACTGGAAAAAGACTTCAGAAGACAAGATGACTAGCAAAGGTTAACATTTGCTTATTTGTTACTGAAAACACCAACTGAGTCAAATCTGCTTAAGGCTCATCAGGACCTTATTGTAGCTCAAAGATGTTCCAGTAACTATTCTTTAAGGACATCAATTTAGAATGCTTCTTTTGTTGTCTCCCAGTCGTTATTGGAGACCTCCTAACATTATACTAAGTTGAACTAGTGCTAAAGTCTGTCTATCTGTTTTTCTCTCACTATACACAGGATTTCTGGTGCTTCAGTATCAGATGCAGTGATGGCATGGTCAGGGGTTGGGATCTCCCAGCTCCTTCAGGAGCTGCCCTCCAGTTTGGCTGGTGCTGTTGGACTGGCATTGCATATGCCTCCCACAAGCAGGCATCCACAGAAGCCTGGGCATCCCTTTCTAAAGCACAACTCTGTGGAATCTTCAGTAGGGTCTTCTGCAAGGTCTAATCTGTTCTTATGAAACAGCACTAGATTGCTGTTTAAAAAACACAAATAGTCTAAAAATAGGAATGAGATGAAGGCGGAGCTTCGTCTCGGTGCTACAGCTGAGATCTCGGGGCTCTGAGATCTCAGCTGATATTTTCACCCCTGGTCGGTCCTAACGGACCTAAACCGTCCCGTAGAGACGGGGATTGTGAAGGGCACAGTCCCAGGATCCCAGAGATATCGCAAAATCTCTGGTTTGATCCGGGAGAAGCCCTTTTGCTGGCGGTGGAAAGGCAGCCTCCAAAGCTGCTGAAGTCGGCACAGCTCCGAAAAGAAAGTGGCTGGAGCGAGGGTGTGTCGGCTGGGTGAGAAACTTCTTTTGTATTGCAAATTGGCTGAGACCTGAAAGGATATCCTGAACAAAGAAGAAACCTGTGGCTTTATTTTTGTCTGACTGGAATCTGGTTGAGCGGCGTTTTTTAAGTGATGTCAAATTGAGGCTTGGATTCTTTCCTTACTATTTTTTTTTTTCTGAGGACTTTAATGTGACTTTGTAGGTAACCAGATTGAATTTTTTCTTATATATATTTTTATGCTTCTTTTGATTCTTTAATTTTCTTTAGGATAGAGGCCCCCTTTGATTTTTTTTTCTTTTCCTCTGAGTTTTGTATACATTACTCTTTTTTCTGGCTGGGGGGGAAAAAAGTATTAAGAGATTTTGCAACACTGCCAACTAGAGGCTTGAAAGTACTTTATTTGAATTGGGGAGTACCTTAACCACCACACCAAACTGGCTTATTGGAGGGGAAATAGATTCACATCCAGTTGCTGCCCTTAACTGCACTTGCATTAAAACAGGAAAGAAGGCATCATTTGCTGTCCTTGTAACTGAGGCAGAACAGACAGGGGTAAAGGACAGTACAAGTTGCAAGTTGTGCGTTGTGTCTGGATGAGCTCCTAGAAGCCAGTTTCATTCATTCAGTGGGGTTTATTCCAGGATAAGGTGACTATGGTTTCATTGCTACTCTTTCTCTAATCTGCAGCTCTCTCTAATCTACAGTAGAAGATCAACGGTAACACTGGATGTGGAGGAAGGATAATCATAAATAAAAGATCTCTTGGAAGGTGTCAGGTTTGGAAAAGCTAATTGTATTAAGAGGGCAATGGCTGATCTTTTGATTATTGCTTAACTTTTCATATGGTTAAGTAGCTTTTTTTACTCACATCATTTTATGGGAATATTTTTTAAAAATAAAAGTTTATTTAAGTTTTCACAAAACATACAAAAACAAATAAAATATCTTTTTTTGAGAACAGCGTGGCTCTGAGTTATCATTTCCCCATACAGATATAAACTCAGTACATATTTATCTTATACATTCTAATCCATATCTTATAACTATTTTCACAATTTTTTCAATAGCTTTTCCCTTTCTTTACTTTCTATAGCCTTATTTTATATTATCTCATTTCTTTCTTAATTCAATTACATATCTTTTTATAATTTTAAAAATCTTTCTAATCAATGTTTTTATACTTTCATCTATCCTGTTTACAATTTCATATTATCTTTTCTCATAAAACAAATTATCCCCTGTAATTACTAGACTGGAGTATAACACCTTTGTATCTTTTTTCAAATCTTATTTAAAAATTTAAGTTACATCTTTACAGTTATAACATTCATTTTCTAATCTCTATTTTATAACACATACCTATTTTCAACTGAATTCTGCTTGGTACATTCCCTTAAAATACACACTTATACACACACTTAAATTCTTAAAAGAAAAAAGTATATATGTATATATATCTGTGTATATCTATATATAACAATAGTAAATGGAATAATTATTCTATTCAAGTACAGCTCTACCATTAATATTAATAATAATCTTTTACATTTTGATTTCTTTTAACAAACATTACCTAGTAATATAAGTTGTCTTTCATTTTAATCATCTATATTTCATATTTTACTTATTACTGTCTTTAAATACAAAAACCAAACAATAGTTATTAACAGTAGTCAATAAAATTATTATTCTTATTCAAGTTAATCTTATCAATTGATAAAAATCTTCCATGTTTCTTTTCAGTTTTTTTTAAATGTTCTTTTTAAATCATTGAGAGCCTTATTCTCTTTACAGAAAAATATTCTACTACACATCAATATAATTTTTTTCTATCACTTTAATCATCTTTAATCATATTTTCTAATTCTTTTCTATTTCTGATATAACAATGCTATCCCTTGCAGAATCCTTTCCTTAAGTTAAATTTTAACCTTTGTCTGTGTCTTTCAAATAGGTTTATACCTTTAATTCTTGTACATTTTTCCTGTACCTCTATATCTTGTTTCTGTCTTTTGTAGCTTCTTTTCCTTTCCCTCTTCCCTCTCTTCTTCTCCCTCCCCTTTTTATTCCCTTTTCTATCTGATTGTCTCTTCTGTGATTCTCCCTTCTGCTTCTTCCTGATATTATGATTACTTTTCAAATTACTCTTTTTTTTGGTTGTTGCTTCAGTGCTTAAATTTTTAACTCCCTTTCCCCCCTTTCCCTTTTTACCCCGCTTAAAATTGCTTGGTCATTAAAGATGGCTTCTTCGTTGTCCTGCCCTTCTTGTTCTGCCAGCATTTCTTGTTGTTTTTCATAGTTCAAGATCTCCATTTCTAAAAATTGAAATACGAAGCCAAAAGATCCTCTTCCATCTTGTACTTCTTCTTTTTGTTCTTTAAGTCTCATTTTTAACTCTTCAAGGAATGATGCCATTTAAAAAACTTTTAAACAGCCCCCAATTGATTTCATTTTATTTCATTATGATCCTCCATTCAAAGTTCCAGGAATCATCCAATAATCCAAAACTGTTTCTTGCTTCTTTTCTCACTTTCTCTTTCCAGGGGCTTTGTTCTCTTATAACAAAGTTTCAGCTACAATGTATCTTTTGCAAGCCTTGTTAAAATTCCATTATCAATTTTTTTTAAGTTCCAGGTGGTCTCCTCCATTTTCCAGAAATAGCCTATTAATGTCAGAGTGGATTAGTATCAATTTCTTATTTGAATCTCTTCTTCTTGATGTTCCAAGTCAGTTAAAACTGTCAATGTTCATGGAAAAAAAGCCAATTCTGTTTCCTTTCTCTTTCTCTTTCACAGCTTAAAATATTTTTTAAGAATAGTATTAGTCTTTAAAATTCAGGTTCCAGGTACCTGAAACAGATGTTCTCCATTCAACCCGGTCAGTCAAACTTTCTCCTTTAAACTTCCTCCTGCACAATCTTGTCCGCTCGGGTTCTTCTTTGAGGTGGCCATTTCTGACCATCGCTGCAACCGCCTTTGGGAAAGGAGTAATGGCCAGCAGAGGAGGAGAGTTGCAGCTCTCCTCAACCCCACTGATGGCTCTCCCTTCTTCACTACCTCTATGGGGTGGCTTCAGCCCTGAATCCGAGCGGCTTGGGGCACTCCAGCAGTGAGCATGGATCAAAACTGCAGACAACCGCGATTTCGGTCCATCACCAAAGAAGCCCAAACAGAAAGTCATTTTTATGGGACTATTTTTATACCTTTTCTTTTTACATTTCCAGTTATTGTAGCCAATAGTAATTAATTCAAAATAATTAAACCAAATCAACTCATCATTTTACCAAATCCATTTTTTCTCTTTTATTTATGACTTAATAGATTTTTATTTTGTCTGCTCAATTTTTACTAATTGCATGATTGATCATCCTTTATGACTTTGTTTCAATTCAAGCTACCCCCTATCTTTAATAGGCTTTATCAGTTTAGCATAATCATAGTCTTAATTTTGTCTAACTTATACTGAAGCGAAGTATGAATCCAATACCCAGGGGACAAATAAAAGACACCATATTATTGCTCACTTCATTTAATAAAATGCCTTCCCTATTATTTTATAGCAGGAACCATTCAACTATTCTCATTTGTGGAATAGTAAGGATCCAATCAGATTTTAAAATTCTGCTCAGATTTAAACATTTCAGCTGCATTTGGCAAGAGGAGACTCTGAAGAAAGATCATGCATCACATTTCATAAATTATTGCATTCAGAAACATAATTGTCACACTCATGTTGATGTTGATGATATTAATCATCACAATTTTCTAGAAAACCAACATGCTAAAAGTTGCAGATCTCAGTATATTGAGGAATTGTATTTTAGATTTATATAATATAATGTATATTTATATTATATTATTGAAAATAAACATTTTCAGTTATCTTAATATTTTATCTTTTACAATTATCTTTGACAATGTAATAAAGGTGGGATATAAATAAACAGATTAACAAACAAATGAGATGCTCAGACACAGTGAAGATAGGAACATCGTTATTTGGGTCAACCACCTGCACCAATAGAAAAAGCAGAAAGAAATCAAAGCAAATTACCCATGAGCAACAATTGATATATTTCTAGTAAAAGATAGTTTGATTTCATTCTAGTGAAGTGTGTAGGTGCCTTGCTATCCTTTTGGATTATTTATTTATTTATTTTGTAAAAAGCTTACAATACAATAGAAATAAGAATAAACATAAGTTTAAATATAAGAAATAGGAACTAATAATTGGGGACAATAGGACAGGGATGGTAGACATGATTGTGCGCTTATGTACACCCTTATTTGAATTGTATGATACCTGACTTAAGGGTAGCTAAGCTATTATCCACAAATTTGTGCACAGAGGTTGCATTCACATAACAAAATTAACACAAAATACCTAACCTAATTTTGGAACCCAATTTTTTTTGGGTAGTGTAGTCTTCTAAAGAACTGCCTTTTAGGCATGTATTTTTTGCAGGACAGGGCATGGACTAGAATGTTTCAGTCAGCACTATTTTCTTCTCACTGCAACCTACATAATGGCATTTTATTTTCTGTTGAGTTTTGGCCAATGAGGTCAACAACCTGAATAATCAATGGAGAACTCAAAATTTGGGCTTCAATTTTAATATTAGTTTTGCAGCCTTTAATAGAAAGTATTGGTCCATCTGATTATTCAAAACACTCAAAGCAGATTTTAAACTGTGTTCCTAGCAGCAGCTCTTTTAAAAAATGCTGGTGTTGGAGGTTACACATCTACATAGTAAGTTTGATGTTTAGCTATGAGGTAAATGGGGAAAGGACAAAAAGATAATACATTTTGGGTTTTCCCCTTCATTGCACATTATCTTTTTCCATCCTTAACTGATTGAAGTGACTGTAATCTGCTAGGTGACTCCCCTTTCCTATGACTGATGAAGGAAGGAAATACTTTTTCACCCAGTCCACTCTGCTTTTCAAGACTCCTGTGAGTATAGAAATTGAGGCAGGTATTTTATATCAGTTGCATATTACTAAATTGTGACAACTAAATAACAAACTGGCATGGGATGGTTAAGGATCAACTTTAGAGTAGCATAAGGGGAATTGCTCATAAGGGAAGAAGATTGACTTACCAGCATTTGTGTAAGCTTATCCTTTACACTAACTCGGAGGCCATGGTATGTTCTGGTTAGAGCTAGGCCTGAATCAGTCTGGATTACTGTATATAAAATAATTGTTTCCTGTCTTTAGCACTAGTGCCTTTTATTGGGTAGTGTAGTCTTCTGAAGGACTGCCTTTTAGGCATGTATTTTTTGCGGGACAGGGCATGGGGTGGGGGAAAGGACATCTCACATTTCTCTTGTGGAAATAGATTCATCTTAGCATTCTGAAAACACCCTGGAAGACAGAATCTGACTTGGAGATCATGGAAGAGCCTCATTTTGAGTCTGGAAATCTGGTGAAAAATCCGGTGCTTGCCTTGGCCTTGGCTTTGAACATTTCTCAGGGAACTTTAGAGGTCCTCTTGACTGTCCTGTGCCAGTTAGTTTTCCTGCCATTTTAAGAGACAAGCCCATGAAAATGTTAGTATCAACCGGAAATATGTTTTTATATAATTTGATAAACAAAGGGAAAACTTTCGATTTCAGGAGCAAAGAATTCCACTCTGCTGTTGAAACTATTCTTTATGGATTTGTGAGAGGGGAACCATTAATTCCCATAACAATGGCAAACAGCAGGTCATTTTCTTTCTTTTATACTATCAGCCCGGCTCGGCCAAGAGCTTTTACTGGTGAGCAGGGGCTTCTATGCAAGATCTATGACTTTTTCTCTTACTCTTTTTGTTTATTTCTCTGTACACAGATACACTTCATTTTTCAAACTTTTTTGCTCACCCGTTGCAAGAGAGTAAGATGCTTGGAACAGTGTAGGCACATAGTGCAGTGTACCACAGATATCTTTGAAGAAGCCCTAATTGCGTCCCCATTTCCAATTGTAATGGGAAGAGGCTGGAGGTTTTTTCCCCAACAGTTGCTGTTTTCTTGTCTTTTTCTTTTTTTTAAAGAATCTTTTTAAATAGTGTTTAACACAAGTACAATTTGATGTAATTATAGACAGGAGGAGACAGGAGAAGCCAGTCAGTTTTTTTTAAAAAAGACACATGATTACTTTGCTGAAGCTCTACTTTATAATTTATCTTCCAGAAGAGATAAAGGGAATAAATACTTAAGTGACGACAGTGAAGTAATCACTGAGTTGTTGGATACCTTTGTCTCTTAGATGCATGTAGTAATTTTTACACGCTTGCCACTGCGTGTCAAACCTTTCTTTTCTTCCTCTTTCCATTTTGGATGGCCAAACTGATTATCTAAAATAGAAAATTAGCACACAATAGGTTTACTCCGCGATACCCCTTATGCAGCTAATGGGCAGTGCTTGTTAATTGGTTGTAAATGCCAGCAGGTTGCCAAGATAATACTTCAAAATAAGCGGGTATTCTGATAATTACAGCAATCTTCATCTATAAAAGCTTAAGTAGATGAAGTACTGGCTGGCTTAAAACCAAGATTTATTCTCCTACTGCACTCGCATTAAAAGGAAAAAAATAAGATGAAAACAATAATGTAACAAAACAATTATATAGCAGGAAGCATTGTAGGTTTTTGAGATTGTGAAAACTCAGAAAGTAAAACAGTGCTGTAATAACCAGTTATGGAAAAAAATGGGCCATTTACATTTGTGTATAATTAAATAGTAGTCTATGCAATTTCACTTTTTAAAGTAAACTGCCTTTTCCTTCTTTTTTTTTATAGGGCAACACGGCCATAATTGCAACATTAAAGCTTTAATGAAAGAAAAAAGAAAAGGCAGCAGATCAAAATGACATGTAACATTCATGTTTCCACTGTAGCATTTGGCTTCTTTAGTAATGGGAAATACATTTTCCACTTCCACACCATCTCTGGCCAACTAACTGCCTTCCTACCTTAAATTTATTAGTACCCACTGAATAAAGAAGCTTAACCTGTTCTGCTGTGAACACAGAGAAACACACCTGGTGTTCAAAAGAAAACCCCCTGATATGGTATATGCCACTTAAACTTAATTCAGCTCCATTTATTTTTTACATTAATAGGTTTAAAGCATATATTTGCAAAGATAATGCCCTTAAACATTTGAACAGACTTGAAATATTTTTTAGTCGAAAGAGGAAAGCTATAAAATATTTATAGGCTTAAGGTGTTGGGGAAAGAGGGAAATTTTGGTGAATTTTGAGCTTTAAACAACTTTTCCTATCATTATTTCATGGAGAAACAGGACAAATTCCCATCAATACTCTTCTCAGTGTATTTACAAATTACAGTACATTGTCCTTTTAGCTCATGTTGTCTATAGAATCAGTTTTTATCTTGATGACATGCTAACTATCTTCATTGTTGCACACAACTTGAATGGAGCTCAGATCTGAAGTCTGCTGCATAAAGTGGCATTTAGTATTTGATTGTACTTAATCTCATGGGTATGGGTTGTGGACCATAATGGCAACCTGAGTCCAGGAGCTGAGAGGCAAAAGTTTCTGGTAATGGCCTGCTGATAAGAGCTGCAATAATTCAAAAGAAAATCCCAAGTTGCTCTGTTTTTTTAAAATAAACTTTATTGAATTTTATTACATTAAAAATAAAAAAAAATATGTAATTCAGTAACAGCTGTGTGTGGTGCTTATCATGTAACGATCATTTGTGTGATATTTACAAATATCAATTTGTGCATAATTATATTCTTATTCTATCTATATTCTATATTTAATAATTACTTATTCTTAATCTGTCTCCGATCTATCCAGCTATACCATTGTTCCCATATCTTATAAAATATTGAAGCTTCCTTGTCTTTTAAACTCAGCGTTAACTTATCCATTTCAGCACAATTCATAACTTTTTGTATAACCAGTTCCTCTACAGGTGTATATGGCTGTTTCCAATACTGGGCAAAGGCAATCCTGGCATCAGTCAGTATGTGTAATAATAAGTATTTTGTACTCTGCTCTGTTTTACATGAAAGTAGAACTGAGTTCACAGTGAAATAAATACCTGAATGTGGAAGCTGTGAAGTCTGCTCACTTCCTTCCTACAAGGAATCAGAATGATGTGTAGCTATTTTATTTTGTAGACTGTATTATTCTTGATTTTGGAATTACTACACTCACAATTATACCCCATGCTTTAATGCATTTTGTCTGTTTTATTAAATTGACAGTTTCTTTTGATGGTATTGTTATAAGAACACAACTATGATATGGGTTGAACTGAGAGAATTTCTATCAGACCTGATTAGTGTTATGGTGCAAAACTGATCTAAATGTGGAATACCCCATACTTAGTGTAATACAGGTACTCCTTGGCTTATGGCCACAACTGAGCCCAACATTTCCATTGCTAAGCAAGACAATTGTTAAATGAGTTTTGTCCTATTTTACAACCTTTCTTGCCACAGTTGTTAAGTGAATCACAGCAGCTGTTAAGTTAATAATATGATTGTTAAATGAATCTGAATTCCTCATTGACTTTGCTAGTCAGAACATCGCAAAATGTGATTACAGGACTCCAGGATGCTGCAACTGGCTGTTGTGGTTAGCCAGCAGCAGGTGTGGATGGTGGAGGAGAGCAAGGACTCGGATGAGGGGCTGGGACCATCAGGGAGTGGACTGCTGCCTTCAGGGATTGTGGGGGCTGGCAGCAGTGATGAGGAAGTTCCCGAGGAGCCTGTGCCAAGTGCATGTGAGCGCAGGTTGCTTTGTAGAAGAGAACAGCTGGAGCAGCACAGGTGACTCGGGAGTAAGGATACAACATAATGGCCCCTCCCTCCAGGAAATATAAGCCTTGTTTCAAAAGGTTTTTGCCTTTGCAGAAAGCAGAAATGCTCTAAGGATCCAGCATTGTGTGTTGAGACTCCAGCTTATCTGAAGAATTTTGTCAAGGCTTTTCTGGTTGGACTAATTGCCTGCAAGCCATCTTTTATCTACAAATAAGTTTATCTGTAGATTCAAGCTGTGAAGGTTTGAGATGCTGCATTTGTTTGAGATTTTCTTGCTGCTAACAGGGTTGGGTCAGAACACTGACATAAACATGAGTCAGGTCAGAAGCATCTAGATTTTGATCAACCATAGGGTGCTTAGATCTGGCCTGGAGGGTCTACCCTGGAAACAGCGAAGAATTGGCTCACAGTGCCACAACCAGAAGAAACAGAGCTCAGGAGGGCCACGGGCAGCCCTCCCGAGCTCCATTTTCACTGGCAGAAAGTTGCAGGAGGCAGTTGCACCCAAAAATGGAGCTTGGGAGCCAGTTGGGAGCAGTTGGGCTGCAACAGGCTCCCCCAACACGAGTGACATTGAGCTGGCCATGCCCACTCTGCCCACACATATCCTGCCCCCCTGAGATCAAACACAATCCTGGTGAGGTGTTCAATGAGTCCTGGTCTAGTGTTATGATTTAGTGCCACTAATTCTTTATAAACTCTTTTATGAAGGATTGAATAATATGTAAACTAGACTGATTCATAGAATCACAGGAAGGATTCATGGTTGCCATGTAACTAGATGAAATCAGACTTTATTCAACAAAGAAATTCAATCTACTTCATGTATTTTACCTGGGATCCAAAATGAGCCAAATGGGGACTCTGGGAGGGATGGGGTGGGGTGGGAGGGGCCAGCCAGGGGTGAGATTTGCTGGTTTGCCGAACTGGCCATAAAATTAGCTACCAGTTAGCTATCGGTTCACCCAAACTGGGGAGACAGATAGCAGATATGGCATCTGACACTAAGACAAACTGGACTGTGCACAAAAGAAGAAAGGAGCTGGGTCTCCAAAAGAGAGGGTAAAATAGAAATTGGAGACAAGGTAAATCATAAAGAAAGGAAAAGATAAATTTGAGGTATAAAAAGATAAAAAAAAAAAACCTGTGATGAATGTAAGCACTGGCTGGAGAATACTTTGCATTTTTTATGATACCTGAATTAAGAATGGTGAAATAAAGTTCAGTTTAAAGTAATCAGAAGGAAGATTACAGCTTGATGGTAGAACTACCTGTAAGATCCAATCTAAGCTGGTTACCAGGACTAAAAGTTTATTCTTCCAAGTTTTGGGCTTGTGCTGGAGCCCATCTTTAGGAAATCTCTCTATTCGGAATATATGCACGGGGCTGTGCTACAAATTATATTTATATGGTACCAGGTTGTATGTGACTTTATTTGTTAATTAGGATGTTGATGGCTGGCTATTAATTGTTGTTTTCTTGTGCCACTATGGCCTTGGTTCCTAAGTGCCTGGTGATAAATTGGGACTTCTGTTGACAGACAAGGAAGCCGTTTCCCAAGCTTCAATCATTTCTCTGGCTATTTTTGTCTCTGCTGAGCCAACAAACTTAATAGCTGCAAAACTGAATGCATATTCTTGTTTATTGTAATGTGAGGCTACCAATGAGTTTGGGTCTTATCATTTAACTGCTTGCTCATATTCTTGCAGGTTAGCTTCCTCTCTGTATGTCCTATATAGTCACAGGGGTAATTCACACAGGAAATCTAATAAATTACATTAGAAGTTTCTCCCACTTCCAAAATGATCTTTGTAATACATGAATTGTCCCCATATGGTAGCCTCTAGGTTGCCGGCAATGCCCACTTGCAAGGTCTCAGAAGTTGCATTCTACTGCTTCTGCAATGTTTTTATGTATGGCAGGGTGTGCCATAAAGCTGAACTTGTACCTTTTTTTTTCTTTTTTCTCGCTGCATTTTGTGCAGGGATCTTGTGATAAACACTTGTGGGTACTCATTCTGCCTGAATTGTTCATGTAGGTACTTGTTCTCCAGTTGTTTTGCTTGTTGGGTACTACAATCTGTTCTCACCCTGCCATACAGTGTTCTGATGCAACAGTTTTTATGTGACGGTGGATGGTTACTGTTGAAGCTCATAATGGGTGGAGTGTTGGTAGTCTTGAGATATACTCTGCTTTCTAAACTTTTATATTCCCGTTAGTTGATAAGCATGTCTAAAACTGGCAATTGTTGAGCTGTTTTTCTCTCCACTGTGAATTGTATGTCTGGGAAGATGGAGTTCAGTAGGGTATGAAAGTCTTCCAGCGCATTTCTTTTGATGACAACAAATGTGTCATCCTGTCTCTGGCATTCTTGGCAAAGCCTGGAGATGACTGTCATGAAAAACCTGGCAAGAAACATAGATAGATCAATGAAAGATCAATGCTTTTTACCAAGGGAATTTTGTTATTTTCCTAGCAGCCAGAGTTTATGCCTAATGTAGTAAAGATATGGAATGATTTCAAATATGTCCAAACAAAGGCTTGGTGAATAAGAAGAGATATTTTTTTTTGCATAGATGCTGTGTGAAAATCGGCTGTTGCATATTTGTGTGTGTTGTGTGGTGAATAAGAAGAGATTTTTTTTTTCATAGATGCTGTGTGAAAATTGCCTGTTGCATATTTGTGTGTGTTGTCTTTGAGTGTAAGTGGGCCAATTACAAAGATTATTTGAAAGGATCAATTAGTTAATGTGTTATTTTATAAGAATGAAGTTCTTTTAACTATGTTCTATTTCCATTTGTCCATTAAAACTTTATTAGGTAGTCTGTGATCCATTTAGTCAATTCTTTCAGATGTATTTATTTCCTTACCAGATTCCTCAATGCCTTTAATAGTGACAGCCTCTAATGTAGTGCTTTAACTGGAAAAGTTGGGATATATTCAGAAATGTATCTGCCTTGAAAATAGCTTATCTTGAACTGTATATCACAGTCAAACATCAGCACAATGTTTTGTGACATTTTTAATTATACCATAAATTATTTGCTGATAATATTTATGTCATAAATTGTTTTATAAAATTTGCCAAATTCCAATTCTATGGGAGTCACAGATCCCAGATTTTGGATGCATTCTATAAGTTAGCCCATCTCATACACCTTGGTTCAAAAATTGTTGTTGTACAATTCACTGTTTTATCCAGTTAAAAATTACAGGAATGAGTTTTAGTAGTATATCGATAGAGAAGCATTTGTTTGGTGTCAACTCAAATTTATTTATTGTATTTATTAAATTTATCCACTGCCCATCTTGTTTTGAAAAGAATCTGGGTTGCTTACAACATTACATCACATCTTTATTATTATCATAAACCAATATTTGTCTGATGCCATGCAGGCAATTATATTGTTATTCTGGTGGCATTTGATGATAATAATAATACTTTTTAAAATTGTATATGTGACTAAACATCATTTCTGTTTTAATTTCACCATGCAGCTAATAATAGTTTTTTTTTTTTTCTAGTGTCTTGAGCCTTTGAAGATGTGTTCTTTAAATTTCTCTTAGCTTTGATTGTATAAGTATTGTGATACAAACATATCAGAGTATAGGACATCTGGAAAAGGTTTGCTGAATGTAAATAAAGTGCAAAATACAATTTGTTACACTTTAATCAAATAGGGTAAAGTAGATTATACAGATTATACTATTCCTTAGTCATAGAGAGAAGAATTCTAGAAATGTTTGAGTGTACTTTAGATGCAGTGGGTGGAGAACAGAGGCAAGCTTTGATTGTGCTCTTCATAACTGTTCCTGTCCTCCTTCCTTTCATTCTCTGAAAAATGCAGAATGGAGAAAAGTAGCCTACTAGTAGAGTGCAAGTCAGCTAAATCCCACCTCTGCTTAGAGATATCTGCAATTGTTTAGTTTTCAGATGGAGAGATTTTCATTGCTTGACCTATTCTGTATCTTGCTCAGTTGACTACTGCAACTGAACACAGGCGTTATACTGTGAGGTGTCAACTCACACTCTGCCTGCCTGTCTCTCTCTCTCTCTCTCTCTGATCTGTAGATATCTTTCATCCAGATGTAAAATCTTACTCTGGAATCAGAACTGGAATGGGATACCTGTTTAGTTTATGTAATTCAGGTCCTTATTCCTAAAATAACCTCACCTCTTCCAAGTCAGTTATGGCACGAGTGTTGCTAGAATGAGGACCAGCAAGAAGAACAATATATCAAGAAAAGATGGTATGACTGGGCTTCTTTGCAGTGACCCTAACTCTTAGTGGTTGAGAAACCCTGTATGCCAATATAGAGTAATTAAAACTGACTACATTTGAATATTTCCTCCATGTTTGTTAAGAAAATCTAAGCTCATTAGATTGTAGGAAACCAAAAGCCCTGCCATATAATGATTGGTTCTAACTTCTCCAATTGAATGATACTTATTGCAAGCAGCTAGTGCTTGTGTATGGTTAATTAATAACTATTTCTTTTGCATAGAATCTCACCTTGGACACATTGTAAAAGTAGAAAAACAGTACATAGAATAAAATACAAACCCAAAATATCTCTGGAGATTCTTAGGCGTGATATTGTCCCTAGCTCTCATTCTAAAGTGGTAGAATATAGAAAAAGAGTTATCCTTGATTCTTCTTAAATATGAATTGTTCCAAACATGGAAAGAACATTATTATCCTACTTGTATGTTACATATTAATTAGGATATCCACATATCCTGGCTTAAATAAGCTAGCACCCTCTTTGGAAGACTGTCAGTGGGTAGTAAATTCCTTTACTTAATGGTGTTCTTTACTGAAATGTATGCATCTTGTTTTGAATAAAGATCCATATGAAAGGAGAGCAAGAAAGTTAAAGAAGTGCATCAGCACATAATGACTGAGCAGACATTAAATCAGATGATCTTAAATCTTTTTAACTAGGGTAGGTTGTATTTTATTTCTATCCATTGTAATATTTCTGAATTGGCATATATAAATTGGTATATTCTTAGCATGTGTGTATACCTATTTCATCTGTTGTCCCCTTCAATGACATATATCCCATTTTTTTTTGTCTAAACTACTGATGAGTGCTGCAAATGAATAAAAGTTGCACAGAAGCCGATCTCCACAAAAGAACAATATAGATAGAACTCCAGAACTGTTTACAGATAACCAGTGCTCCGTATTAAATAAATCTGCAATTGCATGGCTGTTTGTTTTCCATTCTTCAACAATAGTGGTATTGTTTTTATTCTGATTTAAAAGAAACTGATCTTGATTACTTTTTCAAGGATTTTGGATGCAGAAACTCTACATTTCCTGGTTTAGCTATATATTTTATTAGTATGTGTGTATGTATGCATATATTAAAATCTATAAAATGAAAACTGAGATCTTGGGCTCTTAAACACTGGAAGAAGTTGAAAAGCTATGTGTTATCCAACTCTTTGAACTTTGGGGATTAATATTATTTTCATATTGGGCTTTGGAAGTCTTAATAGAAAAAGAATTTTGTGGTTCATTTTTTATCATCTCAGACAGGACTTCTTGCTTCTTCTCCTCTTTCTTTAAATACCAAAGTAGATTTCCCCTCTCTGCCTGTTTTATTGCTCCATTCTTGGTGGTTTGCTTTGGAGGACTGCCATTTTCCTTTTTCCATTGGGACAAATATTGGAATAAATGCATAGTTTCAACTATTAAAGAATTATGGGCTTAGGGATTTTGCAACTTCATAGGAATATTTTTGATCTTTAAATATTGTCTAACATTTGTCTTTCATTTCCATAGATATATAACCTGAAACACATAAAATAGTGAAAAAATACTATTAAAAATCCATGCTGGGGAAAAGAAAAGAAAGGCTGTTATTTTTTACTTAGATTTGAAAAAGTTCAGCAGCTACTAAGAAAGGTAAGGGGGATATATTTGTGAAAAAACATTTAGACTGAAAATTAAATCACAAATGATACTCATGTATAACTGAATTTTAGCATGCAGCATATATATCAGAAAATTGAGGTCTTAAAAGTTTACATAATAATATAAATACGGTATGTTTCAGAGTATAAGAAGCACTTCCCTTCTAAAAAAGTAGGTGGAAATGTCTGTGTGTCTTATACAGTGAATATTGTGGCAAGGGGAGGGTGGTTGGTGTGGCACTGATCAACTCTTCTAGAATGAGCTGTGGTGGCAGCACGAACAGGTGGTGACAAATGGGCGGCAGTGAACAGGCAGTACAGGTGAATGGGCCAGATGAATACCGGATGGATGCTGAGAGACAGAGGCAGATATTTTTATTAATATAAATGGAAAGAGCATGTTCAAAATCCAGACAACACACTGTCTATATGGATTTTGAACATGTTACTCTTCCGATTTATATTAATTAAAAAAAAAGAGGCAGATTTTTTTTCCTCCCAAAAGCTAAGTACATCTTATAGTCCGGAGCTTCTTATAGTCCAAAAAAAATACAATGATCAAATTATCCATAGACCAAAAGGATATTTCATTTTTAGGTTCAAGTACTGCATTTTCAAATAATAAATATTAAGCAATAGTATATGACAATTCAAGATTCACTAATAGAATAAAAATTATCCAAGATGGTCCACATACAAACTGTAACATCGCATTTTATCTTTTATTTATTTAAAATATTTGTATATTGTCAGATCCGTGTAACTGTCATTCTTCATGGAAGAAGAGGTGGGGGAAAGTTGGTATAAGAAATCCTTTTTGATGTAACATGGATATATTAAATCTTATATTGAATTTGGATAACCCATGATATACTATGGAGGGATGGAAACCAGATGCCTGGAAACCTGTCACCTCTGAGAGAGACAGCCACAGGATGAAGAGATCATAAAAATTCCTGCTGAGAGATGTTTCCTGGGAACTTCAAAAAAGATCCTTCTCAGAAGAGGTAGAGGGAATAAACATGTTGGCTCTTTGTTTTACTAAATACACATCAAGAGAAGGGGACAGTTCTTAAACTCCCTTATCTATTCCTGCATGTCTGAGGCATGTTTGATGCTACTTTTAATCCCTACATGAATTGTCTCATTTCAGTAAAGGTTTCCTTTTGATACATTTGGTTTTCAGAAGTTCATTCTTGTTGATTGAATGGGAAAAGTTCTGTAGCCTGACCTATAGCCTCCTATAGAGCGATGTGGTGGCCTAGTGAGCTCTCATCTCACAATCGGGAGGCTGTGAGTTTGATTCTATGTAGTAGCAGACATTTCTCTCTCTGGGTGCAAAGAAAAAATATCTGCTGTGAGCTCTGCACAGGCATCAGAAAGGACATCTGGCCAGTAAACGCTCAGCTCCATTCAGTCAACCAGACTCCACTCCTGATGTAAGGGATTAGAACATTACATTTGATTAGAATTCTTTATTGGCCATGTGTGATTGGACAGACACACAAGGAATTTGTCTTGGTGCAAATGCTCTCAGTGTACATTCAAGAAAAGTTACATTCACCAAGAGTTAAGAATCATCAGTCATAGGGTACAATAAACAATAAAATCATATTTGGAAACAGTATAGATCGTAAGGATACCAGCGACAAGGTTACAGTCATACAGTCACAAGTGGGAGGGGATGGGTGATAAGGAGTGATGAGAAGATTAATGGTAATAATAGTGCAGAAATTTGTAAATATTTGGACAGTGTTGAGGGAATTATTTATTTAGCAGTGTGATGGCATTTGGGGAAAAACTGTTTTTGTGTCTAGTTGTTCTGGTGTGCAGTGCTCTATAGCATCGTTTTGAGGATAGGAGTAGAAACAATTTATGCCCGGGATGTGAGGGGTCTGTAAATATTTTCACAGCCCTCTTTTTGACTTGTGCAGTGTATAGGTGCTCGATGGAAGGCAGGTTGGTAGTAATTGTTTTTTCTGCAGTCCTAATTATCCTCTGAAGTCTGTCCTGTTGGGTTGCAGAACCAAACCAGTTATAGAAGTACAGAAGACAGACTCAATAATTCCTCTGTAGAACTGTATCAGCAACTCCTTGGGCAGTTGGGGCTTTTACAGAGTCATTTAAAGAAAAAAAAATAGCCTCCTATCTTTCAGTCAACTTCAGATGGTTCCCAATCAAATATTTTTAAAAAACCATATAAAATCATTTTACAAACAATAAAATGCAACTAGTAAAAATGAAAAGATTAAAAATAACAAAACCTAATGCCAATCCATGCTACCATACCATCATCTAATCTCCTGATTTATGGGAAGAAAACAGGTTTTTAAGGCCTTATGGAAGGCTAAAAGGGTGGAGGCCTGCCAAATGTCACGGTGCAGGATGGGAAGGGGCTGCCATGGAAAAGGCACACTTCCTCATTCCTATTGGCAATATTTTGATGAAGGGGCCAGGAGCATGGTGATCCTATCAGACCTAGTTGGGATGGGTAGATGTCCTTAAGGAAGGTGGTCCTGCAGATAGCCTGGTCCTGTGCCATATAGTATAGGACTTTGAAGGTGATAACCAGCACCTTGAATTATATCTGGAAAAAAACTGGAAGCCAGAGTGTCTTGAGCATCAGACTTGTTATACAGGCAAACCTGGGAGTCCCTATAATGGTGCATGATGCTGCATTCTGGGTCAGTTGAAGTTTCCAGTGGTCTTTAAGGGCAGATAAAAATGGAGCACAATGCAGTAAGCAAGACATGGGTGACTGTGAGCAAGTCTTCCTGGTCCAGGAAAGGGCACAATTGGTGCACCAGATTAATTTGTGCAAAGCCCCTCTTCCCCAGGCCATGTCTATTTCCTCAAGCAGAAGCAGTGAGTCCAGGAGAACCCCCAAATTGCACAGCAGCTCAGTTCTGGGAGGTGATACCCTATCCCGAGTAAAGAGTAAAGATAAAGAGTCAACTGGACTGGGGGGAGGGATGTGAAACCCATAGCCACTCCAACTTGCCAGAATTCAGTAGAGCTAGTTCCTCCCCATCTGGACCCTTGCAGTCTCCAGGTATTCAGACACCATTGCCACTCAAGTTAGAATGTGCATTGAGCAATTTACATCCCATATTCATGGTCCTTGAGCAAAATTTGCTAATGGTTGGTTAGTTCAATACAGCAATGGCTGGTATGTGTTTCTTCTGTCCTTTCTCATCAAGTAATCATGAAAGGAATTACATAAAGAAAGTGGAGAAACTTTAAGTAACAGGGATATTACCATTTCCCTTGAGAAAGACAGTGTTGAATAGAGCTGAGGAAAATGCTTTTTTGTTCAGCTACACAAATGAAATTGAATGGAGAACCACATCTTATCCTTGTCTTATAAAGATTCAATATCTGAAACTATTCTTCAAGGCTATTTTAGCTCTCTCAGATCATACTGTGATGCAATATAGGAAAAAAAACATTTAAATTGTTTTTTTAAAAAATCCTTTACATTGTTACAGCACCCAGAGTTGCTGAGAGTGGATGGTATAACAATTTACTAAATATATAAATAGATATATTATGCACATCCTCTTTTATTCTTGCTCCCCGCTTCCCCAGCTGCTTTAATACCATCCTGAAAAGTTTGAGACAGTAAAGATCTATTGGAAAAAATAATTAGTAATTTAAATGGTAAAGCCAGATCCTGGCAATACTAAAGCCCATGTCACACTGCACCAACGGATGGAAAGAGGATGTAAAACGGAGAGAAACACTTGCCATCCATTGGTTAACGCGATTCATCCATTCTATACTCACTGCGTCCGTTTTTCATCCTCTCTATCCGTCCAGCATCCGTCGACTGAGGTTCCATCTGCTCAAAAAGTTTTGAGCTGCTCAAAACTTTTTGAGCGGAAAATGTATCCAACGCGTCCGTTCTGCATCCACAACGCATATGGGGAACATCCATTCTACATCCGTCGTCATCCGTTATGCATCCGCTATATCTGCTAGGCATCCACTGCGCATCCGCACAACTCACATCTGCTCCAGCGGAAAACGGACACAGGGAGGAAGCGAAACGGACGTGGAACGGACACGCAGCGTTAGTAGCACGGACGGAGAAAGGATGAAAGTGGATGCAGCTCGCATACAAAGCATTTAAAATGGAAAAAATGTTCGCAGAGGGGACCTATCTCGGATATTAAGGATGTCTAGAGGATGCCTAGAGGATGCAAAGGGACACATAAAGGAAAACCTACACTGCCTATAAAAATGGGGAGCAACTCATCTGGATCTCACTTTCAGACCAGCAGCCCAGCTGTGCAGACCTCTGCAGCCTTCATCTGACTCTTCCTCTTCCACAGCATCCAGTCATGTCCACCGTGGATTGTAACACAGTCCTTTTGGCAGTCACCATCCTTCTGCAACAGTGCGAAGCCATCTACAGCCATCTGTGAACTCTACTACGGGAAGAAAAGGAGGAGGCCAAGAAGCGTCTGGGTCCGAAGATGGATTGCCAGAAGAGCAGAGTATGGACTGTACAACAAGCTGATGGTGGAGCTCAGGAACGAAGACACTCGCGCATTCCAGAACTTCATGAGGATGCCTCCAGCCATGTTTGACGAAGTTGTGCAGCGCCTGACACCCAGGTTGACCAAGGCAAACACCAACTTCCAGCCCAGCCTAGAACCTGGGCTCAAGGTGGCACTCACTCTGCGCCACCTTGCCTCAGGGACCACCTACAGGAGCATGCAGTACGGCTGGAGGGTGCCACACAACACCATCAGCATTGTGGTCAGAGAAGTGGTGCAGGCCATCATCAAAGAATACATGGAGGAGCTCCTCCAGTGCCCCTCCACTGAAGAATGATGGAAGAAAGTTGCAGAGCAGTGGTATCAGAAGTGGAACTTCCCCCATACCATTGGAGCCATAGATGGCAAGCACGTGGCCTGCAAAGCTCCAGCCAAGTCGGGGTCCACTTATTTCAACTACAAGGGCTTCTTCAGCATCATCCTCTTTGCCATGGTCGATGCTGTCTACAAGTTCATGTACATTGATGCTTCAGGCAACGGCTCATGTTCAGATGCCCAGGTATACAACGCCAGTGACCTCAAGGACGGGCTGGAACGCAACCTCATCATGGGCTTCCCAGATCCAGACCCCCCTGCCCAACGACACGCAATATGTGCCCTACTTCATCGTGGGGGATGACGCTTTCTCCCTCAGAACCTACCTCATGAAGCCCTACACCTCCAGACTCCTCACCCGTGAAGAGAGGATCTTCAACTACAGGCTGTCCAGGGCAAGGCAGGTGGTGGAGAACACCTTTGGCATCCTGGCCAACAGGTTCCAGGTACTTCTCACCACCATGCAGCATCACCCACAGACCGTGAGGAGGATCGTGGAAGCTTGCTGCATCCTGCACAATCTCATGCGCACCCGCAACCCAGTCTTGCAGAACAGACTCGTGGACCTCCAACAAGGCAATGGGCACATGGAGCCTGGGGAATGGAGGCAAGGACAAAACCTGATAGACACTGAGGATGTGCAAGGCCCCAACAGAGCCTCACATGAAGGGAAGAAGCAGCGCAACCTCCTGAAACACTGGTGCAACTCCCCAGCTGGAGCGGTGGAGTGGCAAGACAGGATGATAGATGATTAAAGGATGCTTCCTTCCGCCTGTCTCATCACACGGATGAGATTGGGCCATGTATGTTGGGTGGGCCTACAATGAACAGGGCATTTAATAAAGAGTTGTGTTTATGTTGAAATGTGTGGATGAATGATTACATTAGTATTGATAATGAAGGGCCATAGGTGTGACACCTGGGAGGGTGGACCATACAGTCCCACTATGCTTGCACTGGAGGTTTATCTATCCCACAGCTATTACCCATCCCAAAGGTGTATCCCTGCTCATTCCACAGGTATCCCTGCCCACTCCACTGCTATCTTAACCCATCCCACAAGCATGCAAAGGCTTAAACCATTTCTAAAAGTTTCCACCAAGACTTTTTTTTAAAAAAGAAATGAAGCAAGTGTGTTAATCAAAGATAGACTTTATTGAAGAACAAGCTTTAAAATAAAAATGACCCAAGTCAAGTGTCCAAATAAAGTCCACAGGTAGCCAGCCATCCAGTCTCTGGCACTCCTCTTGGTCACTCGGAGGTGTGCCCAGTCTCAGGGGTGAAGGGTCGAGGTGCTGTGGAGGTGGCTGGAGCTGGAGTGCTGGTCTGAAGCACCATTGGGGTGCCTGGCCCCGAGAGGACAACAGGTGACAGTGTGTTGAGGAAGCTCTCAGACAGCTGGCTCAGCCCCGTGATGTTGAGAGCTCCTTCCTCCATGCCATGTGGTGTCAGCCCCAGTACCGAGGACAGATGTACTAAGGCCGGACTTTGCTGTGGGGTGGAGGAAGGAGCAGTGTAGTGGGGCTGTCTGGTTTGCAGCTGGGTGAGGACTCGTGTTGGTGGCATCGGTGGCGTGGGTGGCATCACTGTCGGTGGCATCATTGGCGTGGGTGGCATTGGTGGCATCAGTGGAACTGGTGGCGACGGTGTCACCCGATGACTCTGTGCCTGGACTGGGAAGGGCTGCTGCCTGTGCTGCTGGACCTCCTGGTAGCCATAGCCCTGGTAGGTGAGGGGCTGTGGGAAGCCTTGGAATGGGTGGGACATCATCTGGGGTGGAGGAGCAGACCTAGACTGGGTGGGAGCAGGTTCCTCTGAATCTGGAGGGTTGTGAAGCAGCTCGGTGATCCGGTCTTTCACCACCTGGTACTGGGGTTCTGCCATGTCCCTGAGGGTCTGGTTGACATAGGTGAGGAAGGGCTTGCGGTTGGAGGATGAGGAGTCGGTGTGGACCAGCTGAGAGAGGAGATCTATGCTGGTCCGGATGGTGTCCCTGATCTCCAGCAGGACAGTGTGGCTCTGCCCCTCCTGCTGTCTGGCTCTCTGCCTTTCTGTGGAGGTGGAGCTGGGGGTGGTGGATGTGGGTATGGCTGTGGTGGACGCACCGTCTCCTTTCTCCCACCGCACCAGGGAATCCTCCACGCGCTCCACCACAGTTACAACACCTGTTCGTGGGTTCTCTGCCGTGGCACGCTCCATAGAAACCTGCCTGGAGACAGGGACTGACTCCCAGCCGGAAGAGGACTGGCTCTCAGCAGGCTGCCGGAGAGAGAGGGTAGTGAGAGGGGCTGCTGGTGCTCCTCGGTGGCAGATCTCACCCTCCAGGAAGCTGCATCTGGCCATGACGTAGATCTCTCTGTCCGTCAGCTTAACCGCGGCCTGGCCAGATTTCTTCAGGTGCAGCTTCCCGTACCAGGTGTGCATGTGCTTCCACCAGCCGAGGAGCACCTCCGAAGTGTAGCCCATACTCTACGCCTTCTCTCTCCAAGCAGCATACTTCTGCTTAGTGTCCCTGTACAGCCGGTGTCCCTTCCACCACAGATAGTCATTCTCTCTCAGCCACTCCAGCACCTCATCCTCATGTTCCTCCTCAATGAAGTGTTGCCTCCTCTCCCGTCCCTGCATACGCTTCTTCCTCCCTTTGGCAGGACCAGATGGGCCCTCATCAGAGGGGCTCCCAGGTGGTAGGGGCTGCTCCTCCACACCACCACCAGCAGCAGCACCAGTAGGATCATCATCATCATCATCATCATCACCAGCAGGATCATAATCATCATCATCATCATCATCAGCAGCAGCAGCAGCAGCAGCAGGATCATCATCATCATCATCAGCAGCAGCAGCACCAGCAGGATCAACAGCATCAGCATCAGCATCAGCAGCACCAGCACCAGCAGGACCTGGATCAGCGGCAGCAGAGTAAGCACCAGCATCGCCAGCAAGACCAGGAGCACAAGCAGGAACAGGAGCACGAGCAGGACGAGCAAGACCAGGAGCACGAGCAGGAACAGGAGCACGAGCAGGACGAGCAAGACCAGGAGCATGAGCAGTACAAGCAAGTCCAGGAGCACGAGCAGGACGAGCAGGGCCAGGAGCAGGTTCAGCAGAGTAAGCACCAGCAGAAGCACCACCGCCAGGAGTCACTTCAGCAGAGTAAGCACCAGCAGAAACACCACCGCCAGGAGCAGCTTCAGCAGAGTAAGCACCAGCAGAAGCACCACCGCCAGGAGCAGCTTCAGCAGAAGCTCCAGCACCAGAAGAGCGAGCCCGAGCAGCAGAAGCCCCAGCAGAAGCAGAGTCAGGGACAGGGGGCAGGAGGGTGGCCCTGTCCCTCTTGCCAGGGATGGTGGCAGGTTGCTGAGGCTTTCGCTTCTTCCCCATGGTTGTGGGGTTGCTGGCTGGCAGGGAGGCTGGCAGGGAGGCTGGCATGCACCAAGGCTGGCAGGAAGCCTGGCAGGCAGGCAGGCACCAAGGCTGGCAGGCAGACTGGCTGGCAGGGAGTCTGGAAGGCAGGCTGGCAGCAAGGCTGGCAGGCAGGCAGAGAGCAAGGCTGGCGGGGAGGCTGGCCAGGAGGCTGGGAGGCAGGCTGGGAGGCAGGCTTGGAGGCAGGCTGGCAGGAAGGCTGGCAGCAAGGCTTGCAGGCATGGCAGGCAAGGCAGTCAATCCGTCCGGCAGCAGGTCTTTCCTCCGAATGGTGACCTGCTTGGGAGCTGCTTCCCTTTATATCCGCGGGGCTTACGCAATGCATCCCCCCCGCACGCACAATTAACGCTCGGCATCTGTTCGGCTTCCGCTGTGCATCCGCTAGGCTTCCGCTGTGCATCCGCTTCATCCGCTGTGCATCCGCTAGACTTCCGCTCTGCATCCGCTTCATCCGCTGTGCATCCGCTGTATCCGTTCCGCGTCCGATTTGCTGAGGTCCCCCGGAAGCCTAGTGGATGTGCCATCTGCTCCCATCCGCTTCCATCCGCTGGGCTTCCGTTTCACATCCGCTTTCCATCCGCTCTGCATCCTCCCCGCATCCGTTCCTTTCCGTGTTATCCGCTCCGGTTATGCAAATTTTTGCCCCTTTTGAGAGCGGATAACAACGGATGGAACATTTTTCTCGTCCGTTGTGTCCTTTTTACTAACGTTTTGCATCCTTTGGGCAGTGTGACAGGGCCTTTATAGCTTAATGGTTTCTTAGTAGTAATTTACCGTTACATTTTTCCTGTCAGGGTATGAAGTGAAGGCCTTCAAATCTTCTTAGACCAATTAATGCTGTTAAAATAATTGTTGCATTATCCCTACCTGAGAATATATTGGCTTTTCAACTAATTTGAAAGAATGGAATTCTCTTTCAATAACAGCTTGTAAATAAGTTTATGTAGAAATAAAACGAAAGGGGAGCAAATATACAGACATGCTTTACTCCTTTTGAATTAGGAATCTGATTGGATACTCTGTGTAGACTTTTATCTAATCTTCATTGGGATATTATCACATAACTTTGTAAGAGAGTATTGCTTGATTTGAGTATTGCAAGATTGTTTTCTTGCATAGCATAGGAACCATAGAAGATTTATAATATACCTGAGTTTTTCTTAACTAGGTGCTCCAAAAGAAGGTATTGATGTACTATTGTTCTTCTTCAGTTTATTCGTTGGCTAGAAATAATCCAGCACCTTCCTTAAAAGTTACCTTACACAGAGTTTTCTTGTGATGTTGATTATGCTAGGTGGGCAATAATTGGACTGTGATGGAATGTCTTCTATCTTCAGGGATCTTCATTATTTGAACTATGTGAATAAAGAGTATGGCCGATACTAGAGCTCACCAGTGTGTAATTTAAATAAATTGTGTGGAATCAAATCACTACCATCTGCTTTCTCTCTTTTAAGCTATCCCATAAGCTTTTCTACTTCAATTATGGTGACAGGGAGCCTGTCTGATAACACTCTCTGTTGACTTTGAAAGTTAACTGTAGAGTTGATCTAACTACTAAGATTGCTTGATAATATTCTTCCCAACACTGCTGCATGTAGACTCAAAACTTGGATGAGACAAAGCCAAAAAACCTGGACAAAAACTGAATTTAATATAGTTGTTTACAAAATTTATAACCTATTTTTTTCTGCTAAGAAGCTTTATGCAGCATTCATGGATGATCATTCCTCATTTTTATTTTTGTAACAACACTATCAGTTAGTTATGTTGGTCTGAGAGATAGCTCAGGTCATCCAATGATCAATATAATTGAGCAGAGATCTCCCCCAGCCCAACTTTCTAGCCCCAGCCCAACTTTATAAGTCAAGATGAATCATTTGCTTCTATAGAGTGTCATCGGAAAACTAGTTCCTGCATGATCCTGATGTGTAGACACAGCATTTGTATATTTTTCCAAGACTCTCATTGCTATACTGTACTATCAAGTATTAGTTTGCCAGTGTTTACCTTGACTGTTGGTTCTTTTGTTGTAAATAATTGGTCTTAGTGGGAAGATCATTTGTATTTCAGCTATCAGAGCTTTATCATCAGTTTAGTCAGATTATTGAGTTTCACTTCACCTTATTCTCATATGTACCATATTCATCCAAATTGTATTGATAAACCATGTGATGAAATATTTTGTTTGATCTTTCACAACAATGTTCTAGTTGGGACTTATCTTTTTGTAGTCCATCTCTCCTTCTTGTAGGAGGTCATCCAAGTGCACATATGTAAATCAAGGGCCACCAATATGTCACTTTTTGTCTTTTCCTTGTCAGGAAAACATACATCCAAGTACATACATTCTTGCCTATTTATATTTTCATATTAATGTTGCTCTGACAACTGATGTTTCTTCCTCCAGTTTTAAAACAACGTCTCTCTTTTTCTAGTCCAGCCTCCCTTAATATAAATTCAACATATAAACTGAATAAATAAGAGAATAAATAGCCTTGCCTTTCTTGTCACATTGTAGGTAAACTATTTTTGTCCAGACAATAGCTTCCTATCTTGTCATAAATTTTGCATGAGGATAATGAGATGTTTTGCAGTTTCTATTTTCCTAAGGATATTCCTATTAAATATAAACCATATATTGATTTATTTTTGCATTCTTGGTGTTTTTTTTTTCAATTTATCCAGTATACATCAGCAATAATGTCTCTTATTCTTCAGCTTTTTCTAAAACTAGCTTGAACATCTGGCATATTTCCATATAGGGCTCTAAATTGTGAAATTAAGTATATTCTATGTTAATTTCCAGATTCTCTGAAGTTTACTTTCTTGGCATTGGTATATAAAGAGATCTCGTTCAATCTGTTGGACACTGTGTCCTTCAAATTTTCTGGCATAATTCAGTTACAATCTTTACTGATTATACTTCTATTACTGTCATATTTCTATAGATCGGTTCCTGTAACCTTCTGACTCAATAATGATTGAAGTGTTCATGTATCTTCATCTTGCAATGTTAGAGATTTTTATAAACAGGAATATCTTCTAAGGAATCTTAGATGTTGATGGCTGTATTGTACAGAATTTCAGTAGTCTCCTATTTTTGGTCAATCTTTGAATTAATTACTATATATCAATTGGCATCCTTTAGCACAATGCTTTTCAACCTTTTTACAGATTGTACCACTTTTGGACATGGCAATATTCAAGTACCACCAGTGGCTTAGCAAGATATCAAAAATTTGATCCAAAAGAAAGAAAGAAAAAAAGTAATGAAGTATACTCACATTTAATAGGAAACTTGTGGCTGTTTCTCTGACATTAATCTTTGCACTGTTGGCTGGAGAGTGTTTACTGAGAGAATGAAGTCAGGTTCCAGTTGAAGACAATTCGTTTCCTTAGTTTTTATACATGTCAATGAAGAAAATGCCTCCTTGCACAAGTATGTGAAACCAAATGACAGTAAAGGCCCGGTCCCACTGGCCGACAGACGCAAAATGTATGCATAAAGGACATAGTGGATGAGCAAAATTTTGGGGGTGGCTCCATCCGTTGTCATCCGCTCCAAAAAGTGGTGAAAATTTGCAAAAACAGAACAGAAAAAAACGGACGTGGGTAGTATGTAGTGGGGATGTTAAACGGATGTTCATAGGAAGCCTAGTGGATGGAAGCGGATGAAACCTCTGAAAGGGTTCTGGGGGATAATTGCGAAGCGGACGCATAGCGGATGAAGCGGATGCATCACGTACGCCTAAAGGAAAGAAAGGGGATGTTGCGCAGATGTATATCAGATGCAAACCGTTCACTGCGCATCCTTTCTATTTCTGTGCTACTAACGCTGTGTAGACGTTCTGTGTACCTTTTGTTTCCTCCCTCTTTCCGTTTTCAGCTGCAGCGGATGTGAGTTGCAAGGATGCCCAGAGGATGCAGAGAGGATACAGCGGACGTTTAACGGATGATAAACAGACATAGAACGTTTGTTGCTCATATGTCGCAGATTTACATCATACACGGCGGAAAGTTCATCTGCTCAAAAAGTTTTGTGCAGCTCAAAACTTCTTGCGCGGATGAAATTGCAGTGGATGGATGCTCAATGGATAGAGTGTATGAAACACATATGCAATGAGTACACAATGGATGCATAGTGTTTTTCAATGGATAGCAAGCTTTTTTTAACGTTTTACATCCTCTTTGCATCTGTAAGTGCAGTGGGACAGGGCCTTAACACACCAATAGCTTCCCCCTCTCTCCCACTTCTGGGTACATTTTTGTAACTTGGCTCCAGAACTAAATGTTTTTCATTAAAAAGTTCCTTCAAATTGTGATCTGATGTTAATTTCAGAAGTGCTTCTTGGTCTTAAGAGAAAAGGTCAGAGTTCACAGCAGTGTCCATAATGAATGCAGTGCAACCCAATTCCAATATCACATGCTCTTGATACGAATAGCAAATACAATGCAAACTCAGTATGCAATTTTTCCAAGTGATTTTTGATATGGTAGCTTCAATGTCTTCAGTGTCAACAACAGAATTTAGTTCAATAAAGTTTGACACATTGGGAAATGAAGTAATATTTCCTTTCTTTGCTTGGCCTATCCACAGGGATATTTTCTTGTAGAATTCACAAATGTCTTCCATAATAAACACATTATGGTTGTGGACCTGCAATGATCGATTAAGTTCATTTTGTTTTTTAAATATGCCAGCCAAATAGCCAAGGTAGGACACCCAGAAGACATTTTCAAACTTTTCTGCTAGGGTGGTGAAATATTAATCAGGAACAGGTGTGTTTCACCTCATAGCTCGAATAATCTTGATAATGTTTCACCTCTAGATAACCAATATACTTCTATAGGAAAGAGCAGAGTACTGTGCTCAGAATCCAAATCCTTACATAATTGTCAGAATAAACTTCCATTCAATGGCTGGCTTATGATGAAATTTATTATTTTTGCAGCATCCTCCAAAATATCATATAATATATGATACATATTTAGAAGCAAGTGCATGTCTGTGCAAGATGCAATTATTTGAAACAATGGAACTGTTACTTGACTTAGCTCGTGCTATCACAACTGAAACTTTTCCTGTAATAGCTGCTGGACCATTGGAACAAATTGCTACATACCAAATCCATAATATTCCATGTTCACTGAAAAAAAATTATTGTGAATAATTTTTTACCAGTCATTCTGCCAGGTAATGGGCGGCAAATAATATGTGTTTCAGTATACCAGTCCAGATTAGTATACCAATTCAAGGTTGAAATCTCCATCTGAGTTCAGATATATTCTGGACATACACTCACAGTATTCTTTGTTTAATAAACTGGGAGAGAGGTTACAGGGCAGAGGGTATGGATTTAGTCTCCATAGTAAGACAAATCAGTGAATGGAAACTTAGCAGAAACAGATCCAATACTGTAAGTATTTCCTGAATGTGAGAACTATTAAGCAGCAAAACAGCCTGACGTCTGAAGGGTTGAGTGCTCCATCACTGAAGGTTTTCAAGAAAAGAGCAGAGATGTTTATTTGGAATGGTCTGAAGGTTCCTGCATTGAACAGTTGGTTGGACTAGATGACCTCCAAAATCCCTTCCAGCCCTATGATTCTGTGGGGCAGCATAGCAAGGAGTCTTTGCAATACCCACACATAAATTAAATGTATTTAACTTTAACTTCCGAAACACAGAACAATTTGCTTCATGTTCTTCTCCACACTTTTGCTATATGTATCATGGAGCTTATAATACACAACACATGCCATATTATCTATCACAAAACTGGAGAAAATGGAAGCAGGATATGTGATCGTCTGTGGCTTTGTTGCTGTTCTTTTGGAATTGTAGCAGGTCCTTAGATTTTCACAGATGTCTGGCACATAAGAAATGAAATAACTGTTTTGTTATTTTCCTTTTTTGATTGACAGTTTAAATCTTGAATGTAATGGGGCATGATCTCCAAGATTAATTAGATCTGCCTTAGCTGTGTGAAGTTTCACATATTTGAGCACATTGCCAAAGTCTGGATTTTGGCTGATTATCAACACCAAATGAAAAATGTATTTCTGGTTGTGCCCTGTTCTTTTAAGTTCATGGTGGATGGCCAACTTCACTGTGGACTCACGTGTTGTAACTATGTATCATTTATGTGTTTGCAACTGTGTATCAATAC
>BLBF01000011.1:37141043-37156334 GCA_015471245.1 Laticauda colubrina
TCCCTATCATGAGACGCCCATCTGATGCGGGATAGCAGATACCGCACTCACGCACAATAAAATAGGTCACTAGCTATGAATGTTAGATGGATCAGTTATTTCTACTGTTCCTGTTACTTTTTTATTCTTAAATCCAATTAATGTGTATGTATGCCTTTAAGTCAGTGTCGACTCCTCATGATTTCCTGGACATGTCCCTGCAGTTTTCTTGGCAAGATTTTGAGAGCAGTTTGCCCTTGTGTGCTTCCTAGAGCTAAGAAAGAATGACTGGCTCAAGATTGCGGAGCTGTCTTCATGACTAAAGCAGGACTAGAACACACACTTTCTCAGTATCTAGTCTGATGCTTTAAACCTCTGTACCAAACTGGCTCTTTAAAATGCTTTTGTATCCTTACAATATTACAGGGGTATATAAATAAGGATATTTATGTTGGGAATGTATTTCTCAAAAAAAATAAGAGGAAATTTTGATCATGGGAGAGCTAAATTCAGCCAAAACAGAAGAACCCTATGTAGCACTGTCTGCATTAAAGTCTTATAAGTGAGAAGCCTGTCAAAGGCATATTAACTAAAGCCCATGTCCCACTGCACCAAGGGATGCAAAGAGGATGTAAAACGGACAAAAAAGCTTGCCATCCATTGGAAAACGTGATGCATCCGTTGTGTACTCACTGCATACGTGTTTCATATGCTCTATCCATCGAGCATCCATCCACTGAGATTTCATCCAAGCAAGAAGTTTTGAGCTGCACAAAACTTTTTGAGCGGATGAACTTTCTGCCGCGTACGATCTACATCCGTGACACATACGGAAAACAAACATTCTTTGTCCGTTGTCATCCGTTAAATGTCTGCTGTATCCTCTCGGCATCCTCTGGACATCCGCGCAACTCACATCCGCTCTAGTGGAAGGCGGAAAGAGGGAGGAAACGAAAGGTACGTGGAACGTCCACACAGCGTTAGTAGCACGGACATAGAAAGGATGAAAGCGGATGCAGCTCAGATATAAAGTATTAAAACGGACAAAACGTTTCTTTATGGGATGTATCTCGGATATTTAGGATGTCTGGAGGATGCCTAGATTATGTGGAAGGACACCTAGCGGACAACCGATATTTCCTATAAAAAGGGGGAGGAAATCACCTGGATCTCAGTATGAGTCCAGCAGCCGTGGTGTGCAGACCTCTTCAGACTTGGTCTTGCTCTTCCACATCATCCATTGATCTCCACCATGGATCATCGCACACTCCTTTTGGTAGCCGCAATCATTCAACACCAGAACCAAGACCTCTTCAGACTGTTTCACCTTTTCTACGCAAAGAGAAGGAGATGTCCAAGAGCTGTGTGGGTCCGACGATGGATCGGGAGAAGAGTGGAGTTTGGATTGTATGACAAGCTGATGGTGGAGCTGAGGAATGAAGATACTCGTGCATTCCAGCACTTCATGAGGATGCCTCCAGCCATGTTTGATGAAGTTGTGGAGCATCTGAGACCCAGGTTGACCAAGGCAAACACCAACTTCCGTCCCAGCCTGGACCCTGGACTGAAGGTGGCACTAACTCTGCGGCACCTGGCCTCTGGGACCACATACAGAAACATGCAGTATGCCTGGAGGGTGCCACACAACAGCATCAGCAAAGTGGTCAGAGAAGTGGTGCAGGCCATCATTGATGAATACGTGGAGGAGCTCCTCCAGCGTCCCACCACTGAAGAAGGCTGGAGGAAAGTTGCAGAACAGTGGTATCAAAGGTGGAACTTTCCCCACACCGTTGGAGCCATAGATGGCAAACACATGGCCTGCAAAGCTCCAGCCAAGTCAGAGTCCACTTATCACAACTACAAGGGCTTCTTCAGCATCATCCTCTTTGCCATGGTTGATGCTGACTATGAGTTCATGTACATCGATGCTTCAGGCAATGGGTCAGCTTCAGATAGCCAGGTATATAATGCCAGTCACCTCAAGGAGGGGCTGGACCGCAACCTCATCATGGGTTTTCCAGATCCAGACGCCCTACCCAACTACACACAAGATGTGCCCCACTTCATCGTGGGGGATGATGCCTTCTCCCTCAGAACCTACCTCATGAAGCCCTACACCTCCAGATGCCTCACCCGTGAAGAAAGGATCTTCAACTACAGGCTGTCCAAGGCAAGGCGGGTGGTGGAGAACGCCTTGGGCATCCTGGCCAACAGGTTCCAGGTACTTCTCACCACCATGCAGCATCACCCAGGGACTATGAGGAGCATCATGGAAGCTTGCTGCATCCTGCACAATCTCATGCGCACCCACTACCCAGTGTTGCAGACCATCAACAATGCAATGGGGACATGGAGCCTGGTTGATGGAGGCAAGGACAAAACCTGATAGACACTGTGGACGTGCAAGGCCCCAACAGAGCTTCACGTGAAGGGAAGAAGCAGCACAACCTCCTGAAACACTGGTGCAACTCCCCAGCTGGAGCGGTGGAGTGGCAAGACAGGATGATAGATGTTAATAGATGCTTCCTTGAGCCTGTCTCATAACATTGATGAGATTGTGCCATGTATGTTGAGTGGCCCTAAAATGAACAGGGCATAAATAAAGAGCTTTGTTTATGTTGAAATGTGTTGATCAATGATTAAATTGTTTTTGATAAAAAAGGGCCATATGTGTGGCAGCTGGGAGGGTGGACCATACAGTCCCACTATGCTTGCACTGGAGGTTTATCTATCCCACAGCTACCCTTACCCATCCCACAGCTATCCTTACCTATCCCACAAGCATGCAAAGGCTTAACCCTTTTTTCAAAGTTTTCATCAACACTTTATTGAGTAAAAAAAATGAACCAAATGTGTTTAGCAAAGATAACCTTTATTAATAACAAACTGTATGACTTTATTAAAAAGCAAAATGAACGAAGTAAAGTGTCTTAAGCAAAGGTAAAGTGAACAGGTAACAACTCAGTCTCTGGCACTCTTCTCAGTCACTCTGAGGCATGCCCATGGTCTCAGATGTAAAGGGGCCAGGGACTGTGGAGGTGGAGGTGGCTGGAGTGCTGGTCTGAGGCGCCATTGGGGTGCTTGGCCCCGAGAGGACAACAGGAGATGGTATGTGCAGGAAGCTCTCAGAGAGCTGACTCAGTCCCGTGAGGTTGAGAGGCCTTTCATGAAGTACCTGGGATGTGAGGCCCAAGACTGATGACAGATTTTCTGTTGAGGGGCTTGGCTGTGGGGTGGAGCAAGGAGGAGTGTCGTGGGGCTGTCTGGTCTGCAGCTGAGCGAGGTGAGGCATCTGTGGAATCTGTGGTTTCCGAGGAACCTGGGCCTGGACTGGGAAGGGCTGCCTCTGCTGTGGGAAGGCCTGGTCATGGTAGCCTTGGTAGGTGAGGGGATGTTGAAATCCATGGAAGAGCTGTGACATCACCTGGGGTGGAGGAGCAGACCTGGAGTGGGTAGGAGCAGGTTCAGCTGGGCCTGGAGGGTGGTGCAGAAGAGCTGTGATCCTCTCCTTCATCACCTGGTACTGGGCCTTGGGCATGTCCATGTGGGTCTGGCTCACGTAGGTGAGGAAGGGCTTGCGGTTCGAGGATGGTATGTCGAAGTGAACCATCTGGGAGAGAAGATCTGTGCTGGCTTTGATTGTGTCCCTGATCTCCAAGAGGACAGTGTGGCTCTGTCCCTCTGGTCTGCCTCTCTATCTGCTTTTTGTGGAGGTGGAGCTGGGGGTGGGGGTGGGTTGGTCTCTGGTGGCTGCATCTTCTTGCTTCATCTGAGACAGGGGATCCTCCACGTACTCTGGCATGGGGAGTGCAGCTGTTGGGGGGGTCTCTGTCATGGGGCCCTCCAAAGACACCTGCCTGGACACGGTAGCTGTCTCCTGTCCGGAAGAGGACTAGCTCTCTGTGGGCTGTCTGAGGGAGAGGGTTATCAGAGGGGCTGCTCCTTGGTGGCGGACCTCACCCTCCAGGAAGCTGCACTTGGCCATGACGTACATCTCCCGGTCAGTGAGCTTGACAGTGGCCTGCCCGGATTTCTTCAGGTGAAGCTTGCCATACCAGGTGTGCATGTGCTTCCACCACCCCAGAGGACATCAGCAGTGTAGCCCAGGCTGTCCGCCTTCTCTCTCCAAGCTGCCTGCTTTCTCTTGGTGTCACGATAGAGCCTGTGGCCCTTCCTCCACAGGTACTCGTTCTCCCTCAGTCATTCCAGCACCTCCTCCTCATGGTCCTCGGAAATGGAGTACTGTTTCCCCTCTCCCTTCTCCTTCCCTTGCCTCTTCCTCCCTCTGGCAGGGGCTTCAGGGGCTTCAGGGGCTTCAGCAGCAGGGCTTTGAGGGCCTTGGGGCTGGTCCACCACAGCAGCAGCAGCAGGAGAAGCACCAGCAGCACCAGCAGCAGGAGAAGTACCAGCAGGAGAAGCACCACCACCACCACCACCAGCAGCAGCAGAAGCACCAGCAGCTTCAGAGTCAGCACCAGGGGGTGTGATGGTGGTTCTTCTTGCCAGGGCTGGCAGGAGTAGGCACAGGCTTCCTCTTCTTCCCCATGCTGTTCTCTCAAGATGTGTCTGGCAGCAGGTCTTTTCTCTGAATGCTGACTGCTTGCGAGTTGCATCCTTTTATATCCATGGAGCTTACGCAATTCATCCTCTCCGCATACGCAGTGAACGCTTTGCATCCACTATACATCTGCTATGCATCCGCTTTGCTTCCTATAGGCGTCCGTGATGCATCCGCATCATCCGCAATGCATCCGCCCCTTCCGCTAAGCGTCCGCTTCGCTATTCTCCCCCAGAACCCCTGCGGATGTGTCATCCGCTTCCATCCGCTTTCATCCGCTAGGCTTCCTACGAACATCCGCTTTACATCCCCGCTACATCCTCCCCACGTCCGTTCCTTTCCGTTCTATTTATGCAAATTTGGGCCACTTTTGAGAGCGGATAACAACGGATGGAGCCATCCCTGAAATTTTGCTCGTCCGCTGTGTCCTTTTGGCATACGTTTTGCATCTGTCAGCCAATGTGACCTAGCCTTTAATAATTGTCTTAAGTAAACTGTATGACTTTATTTAAAAAAGCAAAATGAACCAAGTAAAGTGTCTTAAGCAAAGATAAAGTGAACAGGTAACAACTCAGTCTCTGGCACTATTCTCAGTCACTCTGAGGCATGTCCATCGTCTCAGCTGTCAAGTGGCCAGGGACTGTGGAGGTGGCTGTGGCTTGAGTGCTGGTCTGAGGTGCCATTGGGGTGCTTGGCCCCAATAGTACAACAGGGGATGGTGTGTTCAGGAAGCTATCCGAGAGCTGACTCAGTCCCGTGAGGTTGAGAGGCCCTTCCTCAAGGACCTGGGATATGAGGCCGAAGACTGATGACAGATTGTCCGTTGACGGGCTTGGCTGTGGGGTGGAGTGTAGTGGGGCTGTCTGGTCTGCAGCTGGGCAAGGTGAGGCGTCTGTGGCGTGCAATGAACCTAGGCCTGGACTGGGAAGGTCTGCCTCTGCTGTGGGAAGTCCTGGTACTCATAGTCTTGGTAGGTGAGGGGCTGTTGAAAGCTGTGGAAGGGCTGTGACATCGCCTGGAGTGGAGGAGCAGACCTGGACTGGGTTGGTGCAGATTCAGCTGGGCCTGGAGGGTTGTGCAGAAGTGCTGTTATCTTCTGCTTCATCACCTGGTACTGGGCCTTGGGCATGTCCATGTGGGTCTGGCTCACGTAGGTGAGGAAGGGCTTGCGGTTCGAGGATGGTATGTCGCTGTGGACCAGCTGAGGGAGAAGATATATGCTGGTTTTGATTGTGTCCCTGATCTCCAACAGGACAGTGTGGCTCTGGCCCTCCAGTCTGCCTCTCTGTCTGCTTTTTGTGGAGGTGGAGCTGGGGGTGGGGGTGGGTTGATGTCTGGTGGCTGCTGCTTCTTCCTCCATTTGTGACAAGGGATCCTCCACGTCCTCTGGCATGGGGAGTGCAGCTGTCGGGGGGGAGTCTCTGCCGTGGAGCCCTCCAAAGACACCTGCCTGGATACGGTAGCTGTCTCCTGGCTGGAAAAGGACTGGCTGTCTGTGGGCTGTCTGAGGGAGAGGGTTGTCAGAGGGGCTGCTCCTTGGTGGCAGACCTCACCCTCCAGGAAGCTGCATTTGGCCATGACGTACATCTCCCGGTCAGTGAGCTTGACAGTGGCCTGGCCAGATTTCTTCAGGTGTAGCTTGCCATACCAGGTGTGCATGTGATTCCAGCATCCCAGGAGTAGTTCTGAAGTGTAGCCCAGGCTCTCTGCCTTGTCTCTCCAAGCTGTCTGCTTCCTCTTAGTGTTGCGATAGAGTCTGTGGCCCTTTCTCCACAGGTACTCATTCTCCCTCAGCCATTCCAGCACCTCCTCCTCATGCTCCTCGGAAAGGGTGTACTGTTTCCTCTCTTCCTTCTCCTTCCCTTGCCTCTTCCTCCCTCTGGCAGGGGCTTGAGCAGCAGGGCTTTGAGAGCCTAAGGGCTGATCCACCACAGCAGCAGTAGCAGTAGCAGCAGAACCAGCAGCACCACCAGCAGCAACACCACCACCACCACCAGCAGTACCAGCAGCTTCAGAGTCAGTGCCAGGGGGTGGGATGGTGGTTCTGTCCTTCTTGCCAGGGCTGGCAGGAATAGGCACAGGCTTTCTCTTCTTCCCTGACTGACGAACCATGGTGTTATTCGAAGATGTCTGTGGCAGTAGGTCTTTCCTCTGAATGCTGACTGCTTGCGAGCTGCATCCTCTTATATCCGCGGAGCTGATGCAATTCATACTCCCCGCATGCGCAGTGAATGATTTGCATCCCCTAAGCATCCGCTATGCATCCTATAGGCGTCTGTGATGCATCCGCATCATCCGCTCCTTCCGCTATGCGTCCACTTTGCAATTCTCCCCCGGAAGCCCTTCGGATGTGTCATCTGCTTCCATCCGCTGTCATCTGCTAGGCTTCCTATGAACATCCACTTAACATCCTCACTACGTACTACCCCCGTCCATTCCTTTCCGTTCTTTTCCGTTCTTTTATGCAAATTTTTGCCACTTTTGAGAGCGGAAGACACCGGATGGAGCCACCCCCGAAATTTTGCTCCTCCGCTGTGTCCTTTTTGCATACGTTTTGCATCCGTCGGCCAGTGGGACCTAGCCTTAAGGGTATGTTTCTACCAATTGTCACCTATTCATAAGAATCAGTAGTTAACTTTCTAAGCAGTTCAGAGAACCGATTGTTGGAAGAAATCTCATTTTGTTTTTGTTTTCTATTTTACAGGGCTAATCCTGAATGGAAGGCAGGAAGGAAACATTCTGGTATTGTTTCTACCTCATCTTTATTGACCTGCTTACAGAAACTGCCCCTCGGTTAACCCTTAATACATTCTTGGCAGTATGTCTAGACTTCCTATCGCCTGAGTTTTTTTCCCCTTTTTTTTGTTGGTACTTTGCTGGGGCTTGACTTTCTTAAAAGGGAAGGTTATTTTAAGGTTTTTTCACTACTGTTGGGAGGAAATACTCCCCTGGAAATACTCCTAGCTGGGATGCAATGATCAGCACTATGAAGACATAATTGAATAGTAAAGTAGAGCTGCTAGAAAGAAGCTTTTAATGACAAGGATCCAAGATGAGTGACATTTAGCAAGACTTCTTGGCTACCTAGAAAGATTGACATTCAAATATGAGTTTACATATGCTTTCTAGGTTTTGGTCTAAAACAGGTTTTTGGTGAAATTTAATCCTGTGCTTGGTGACATTTAATCCTGTGTTTATTATGGGATTTTCCCTATTTAAGCTTTGTTTGGAAGAAAAACAGTTAACCTCTGTTCCTGAAAAGAAACTGGGTTGAGAAATCTGGCTAGTTCCTGTTTCACTTTGTTCTGGTAATTGATTTAACAAACAACAGCTACTGTTGTGATTTAATTATTTGTATTGTGTTTGATATTTTTCCTGCCTCATGGTTGCTTTTTCTATCGGGGGGGGGGGTTCCTGGTACTGTGTGTTTGGGGTGTACATCCAAGAGGCAGGATGCAAGCTTGGCACTGATTTTTTTTACTGCCTTTCTGGGTGCATGTGATCTTTCCTTAAACCTGGATGATTTGCTTAGGATATTCTTGTGAGGTGAGTGAGACCAGCTGGTATCTTTAAGTGGTGCAAATGGTTCTAAAGATTGCTTTTCCTGGGTGTGCTCTTTCTGGAGAGCTTAAATGACCTCTGGGTTTCACTTTATGAGCAAGAGTTGGCTGCTGATAGTTATCGTTGCATTTTAGCTATTTTAATTCCTCAAGGTGCTCTGGCACCTTGCCTGATTTGTAACTCTGGTTTGCAGGTATTTTTAATCTAATGATTGGTTTTTAGGGTAGCTTTTGGCAAGAAAAGAAACTTTTTGTAGTTTTGTACAGGTAATCCTTGACTTACAACAGTTTCTTTCTTTCTTTCTTTGATTTATATTGCCACCTATTTGCCCATGGCGACCTGAGGTGGCTTATACAATGTTAAAACTTATTTAAAACAAAAAATGAAAATAAAAACAATGAGAACTAACAAAAAGAATCAAATAAATTAGAAAAGTACAATAGAACAAAATTTGGGAAAACAAAACAAAAAAATCCCCACAAAAACCAACTCCCACCCCCCACCCTGAAAACAGCGGATCACACTTGATGTGAAGCCATTTGATGGGTTCCATTCCTCTCTGGGTTCCCCAGGCCCACTGGCAAAACCAGGTCTTCAGTGCCTTTCAGAATAGTATTAATGAGGGGGCCATTCTAATATCTGGGAGAATGATGTTCCAGAGAGATGGAGCCACCATAGAGAAGGCCCTTCTTCTAGGTCCCACCAGGTTTATCTCCCTCAGGGGTGGGACCCACAGCATTCCCTGCCTCCTCACTCTAATGGGTCGGGTAGATGTCACTGGAGATAGATGTTTCCTTAGATAACTCAGACCCAAGCCATGAAGGGCTTTAAAGGTGACAACCAGCACCTTGAATGGCACCCGGAAGCAAATTGGCAGCCAATGCAGCTCCTGTAGGAGAGGTGATACATGTGCACACCAGGGTGTGCATAAAACCATATGGGCCGCTGCATTTTGTACTAACTGGAGCTTCCAGATGCTCTTCAAGGGCAGCCCCATGTAGAGTGCATTGCAATAATCAAGACAGGAAGTGACCAGGGCATGAGTGACTGTGAGTAGAGACTGCTGATCCAGGAAAGGGCGTAACTGGTGCACAACTCGCAGTTGCACAATGGTCCTCCTGGCCACGATTGCCACCTGCTCTTCCAACAGGAGTCATGAGTCCAGAAAAACCCCTAGAATATGCACAGGGTCTGTTTGGGGTAGTGCCACCCCATCCAAGACTAAAGGTAGTAATTCTCCCTGAACCAACGAACCCCAGACCCAGAGCCACTTGGTCTTGCAAGGGTTTAGTTCCAACCCATTGCTCCCCATTCAGCCCCTAACAGCCTCCAGACACTGCAAGAGGGAGGACACAGCAACACTTAACTCACCATGGGCTGAGACATACAGCTAAGTATCATCAGCGTATTGGTGATACCTCAGTCCATGGTGACAGATGATCTCACCCAGCAGTTTCATATAAATGTTGAACAGGAGCAGAGAGAGTGCCGAGCCCTGCAGAACTCTGTAAAGCGGACGATGGTTGGATCTCTCCCCTCCTATCAACACTGACTGAGAGCAGCCGCAGAAGAAGGAAGTGAACCAAGACAGCACAAGGCCTCCCACTCCCATCCCCCGAAGCTGTCCCAGAAGAATCCCATGGTCAATGGTATCAAAAGCCACTGACAGATCAAATAGAGCAAGGATGGATGCACCATCCCCATCCTGCTCCTGCCAGAGATCATTTAAAAGTGCAACCAATGCTGTTTCTGTTCCAAATCCAGGCCTGAATCCTGACTGGTAGGGATCGAGATAATCTGTTTCATCCAGAAACCTCTGGAGCTGCTGTGCAACCACTTTCTCAACAACCTTCCCCAAAAAGGGAAGATTAGAGACAGGTCGGAAATTATCCAACTGGGTGGAGTCCAGTGATGGCTTTTTAAGAATCGAATGGACCACAGCTTCCTTAAAGTGCTGAGGCACTGTCCCCTCCTGTAGAGAAGCATTAATCACTGCCAGAGTCCACCCGCTTGTCACCTCCTGGGAAACTTTCACAAGCCAGGAGGGACATGGGTCTAAAATACAGGTGCTCGTGTGCATACTCCCTAGGATCCTGTCCACTTCCTCAGAAGCAACAGGGTCAAACCGTTCCCAGATAACAGGGAAAGAACCTGCCTCAGAAGCTTCCATTGGATCAGCAACCACACCGGCATGTAATTGGAAACGAAGTCGAACGATTTTGTCTTCCAGAAAATCCACAAATTCCTCAGCACGTCCCTTCAGTTGAACCTCAATCTCCCTTCAGGTGAACCTCAATCTAAGAGGAGATGGCTCACCTTAAAGAGGGTCGCTGGGTGATTATCTGCAGATGCAATTAGATCCAATTTTTGTATTTTTGTACAGGTAATCCTTGAGTTACAACAGTTCATTTAGTGATCATTCAAAGTTACAATAGCACTGAAAAAAAGTGACTTATGATGGTTTTGCAGCATCCCCACGGTCATGAAAGGCCAGGTGAGAAGAAGCACCCCTCGATGTGAGTGATGTCGAGTTGGCCATGCTGACCCAGTCACAGGTAGCCATGCCTACCCAGCTTGTCATTAAGGCAGAGAACTGGTTGTTGAATTATTTGAATCCCACCACTGGTGCTAACCTTAATTCAGCACCACACATATCACTGATAACACAATAACAGAGTTTGAAAGGACTCTGGAGGTCTTCTAGTCCAACCTTCTGCTCAATAAGGAGATCTTATACCATTCCAAACAAGTATCCCATCTTATCTTCTTAAAAGCCTCCAATGACGGAGCACCATAACTTCTGAAAGCAAGCTGTTTCACTCATTGTCTGAAATGTGTCTTTTCAAAAGGCAACTGGACTGCTTTTTCCTCGAGGAAGAAAAACAAAATGTTTCATTTCTCATCCAAGAAATTTCATCAGTTGTGATGGCGGGGGGATGGAAGGTTATATTCTAATTGAATAGTGGTGGTGATAGTGGTGAGGAAATGGAAGGATTATATTTCTTTGCAATCATCTGGTCAGCACTCTCCTGATAGCTCTTGAAGCCACTTGGGGATTTATCTTTGCCCTCAGGATCACCTGAATCAACTGGTTTGGAATCTTCTTGGAACTGTTGCAAGGGTTGCGTTGCAGATTGGAGATAGGTAGTGTCTTATTCCTCCCCCTCTGTTGATAGAAGACATCAACTGTCAGTATTTATCCTTCCATCCTTCCATCCCTCCTGCCATCACAGCTGAGAAAGTTTCTTGGATGAGAAATGAAATATTTTTTTCTTCCTCAAGCGAAAAAAATGACAGTCCAAATGCTTTTTGAAATAGCACATTTGAGACAACTATGACCTGAATGACTGAAAATCTCCACAGACATTGTTTTCATTGTTAGGAATTTTTTTCTTCGTTCTAGTTTGCTACTCTCCTTGAAGTTTCCATCCATAATCAGCAATATTTCTTGCTGAGGAACTTGTGAATTATATCTTCTCTCACTTTAAAATTTGCTTTAATTTACAAAATGAATGGAAGTATGTTAAGCCCATGTCACACTGGCCAACGGATGCACAAAGGACACAGTGGATGAGCAAAATGTTCCATCCGTTGTTATCTGCTCTCAAAAGGGGCAAAAATTTGCATAACCAGAGCGGATAACACGGACACGGGGAGGACGCAGGGCGGATGCAAAGCGGATGCGGAACGGAAGCCCAGCAGATGGGAGCGGATGGGAGTGGGTGGCACATCCGCAGGGCTTCCGGAGGGCCTCAGCGAAGCGGATGCGGAATGGATACAGCGGATGCAGAGTGGATGCACAGCGGATGAAGCAGATGCAGAGCGGAAGCCTAGCGGATGCACAGCGGAAGCCTAACGGATGCCTGTCGTTCACTGTGCATGCGGGGAGGATGCATTGAGTCAGCCCCGCGGATATAACGGAAGCAGCTCGGAAGCAGGACGCCATTCAGAGGAAAGACCTGCTGCCGGACGGATTGGCTGCCTTGCCTGCCCTGCCTGCATGTCTGCCTGCCAGCCTTGCTGCCAGCCTTGCTACCAGCCTCCCTGCCAGCCTTGCTGCCAGCCTCCCTGACAGCCTTGCTGCCAACTGGTCTGCCTGCCAGCCTTGCTGCCTGCCTTTCTGCCAGCCTTGGTTCATGTCTGCCTGCCAGCCTTGGTGCCTGCCTGCCAGCCTGCCTGCCAGCCTTGGTGCCTGCCTCCCTGCAAGCCTTCCTGCAAGCCTTGGTGCCAGCCTCCCTGCCAGCCTTTCTGCCAGCCTTGGTTCCTGCCAGCCAGCAACCCCACAACCGTGCGGAAGCACAGCAAGCCTCAGCCATCTGCTGCCAGCCCTGGCAAGAGGGACAGGGCTACCATCCTGCCCCCTGGCCCTCACTCTGCTTCTGCTGGGGCTTCTACAGCACGGGCTCGCTCTTCTGGGGCTGGCGCTTCTGCTGCTTCTGCTTCTGGAGGAGCTGATGACAAGCATTCCAGCACCAGCCACCTCCACAGCACCTGCACCCTTCACCCCTGGGACTGAGCGACCAAGAGGAGTGCCAGAGACTCATTTTTGTCTTTTAGCTTGTTGTTAATAAAGTCTATCTTTGATTCACACACTTGCTTCATTTCTTTTTTTAAATAAAGTCTTGCTGGAAACTGTTAGAAATAGTTTAAGCCTTTGCATGCTTGTGGGATGGGTAAGGATAGCTTTGGAATGGGTTAGGATACCTGTGGAATGGGTAATAGCTGTGGGATGGGTAAGGATAGCTGTGGGATAGATAAACCTCCAGTGCAAGCATAGTGGGACTGTATGGTCCACCCTCCCAGGTGCCACACCTACGTCCCTTTACTATCAATAATAATGTAATAATTATCCACACATGTCAACATAAACACAACTCTTTATTAAACACCCTGTTCATTGTAGGCCAACCAAACATACATGGCCCAATCTCATCTGTGTGATGAGACAGGCTGAAGGAAGCATCCATTAAGCATCTACCATCCTGTCTTGCCACTCCACTGCTCCAGCTTGGGAGTTGCACCAGTGTCTCAGGAGGTTGCGCTGCTTCTTCCCTTCACGTGAGGCTCTGTTGGGGCCTTGCACATCCTCAGTGTCTATCAGGTTTCGCCCTTGCCTCCATTCCCCAGGCTCCATGACCCCATTGCCTTGTTGGAGGTCCACGAGCCTGTTCTGCAAGACTGGGTAGCGGGTGCACATGAGATTGTGCAGGATGCAGCAAGCTTCCATGATCCTCCTCACGGTCTCTGGGCAATGCTGCATGGTGGTGAGAAGTACCTGGAACCTGTTGGCCAGGATGCCAAAGGCGTTCTCCACCACCCGCCTTGCCCTGGACAGCCTGTAGTTGAAGATCCTCTCTTCACGGGTGAGGAGTTTGGAGGTGTAGGGCTTCATGAGGTAGGTTGTGAGGAAGAAGTCATCATCCCCCACGATGAAGTAGGGCACATCTTGTGTCTTGTTGGGCAGGGGGTCTGGATCTGGGAAGCCCACGATGAGGTTGCGTTCCAGCCCCTCCTTGAGGTGACTGGCGTTGTATACCTGGGCATCCGAAGATGAGCCGTTACCTGAAGCATCGACGTACATGAACTTGTAGGCAGCATTGACCATGGCAAAGAGGATGATGCTGAAGAAGCCCTTGGAGTTGAAATAAGTGGACCCCGACTTGGCTGGAGCTTTGCAGGCCACGTGCTTGCCATCTATGGCTCCAACGGTGTGGGGGAAGTTCCATTTCTGATACCACTGCTCTGCAACTTTCTTCCATCCTTCTTCAGTGGAGGGGCACTGGAGGAGCTCCTCCTTGTATTCTTCGATGATGGCCTGCACCACTTCTCTGACCACAATGCTGATGGTGTTGGATGGCACCCTCCAGCCGTTCTGCATGCTCCTGTAGGTGGTCCCTGAGGCCAGGTGGCGCAGAGTGAGTGCCACCTTGAGCCCAGATTCCTGGCTGGACCGGAAGCTGGTGTTTGCCTTGGTCAACCTGGGTGTCAGGCGCTGCACAACTTCATCAAACATGGCTGGAGGCATCCTCATGAAGTTCTGGAACGCCTGAGTGTCTTCGCTCCTGAGCTCCACCATCAGCTTGTTGTACAGTCCGTCCTCCGCTCTACTGGTGAACCATCTTCGGACCCAGACTCTTTTTGGGTGGCTCCTTTTCTTCTCACAGTAGTGTTCACAGAACCTGCAGATGGCTTCGCACTGTTGCAGAAGGATGGTGGCTGCCGAAAGGACTTTGTTACAATCCACGTTGGACATGACTGGATGCTGTGGAAGAGGAAGAGGCAGATGAAGGCTGCAGAGGTCTGCACCGCTGGGCAGCTGTTCTGAAAGTGCGATGCAGGCGAGTTGCTCCCCCTTTTTATAGGCAGTATAGGTTTTCTGCTAGGCATCCTCTAGGCATCCTCTAGGCATCCTCTAGGCATCCTCTAGGCATCCTTAATATCCGAGATAGGTCCCCTCTGCGAATGTTTTTTCCATTTTAAATGCTTTGTTTCCATGCTGCATCCGCTAGGAATCCGTTCTGCATCCGTTCTGCGTCCGTTCCGCTTCCTCCCTACGTCTGGGCGGATGGAGTTGCGCGTATGCATAGCGGACACCTAGCGGATATAGCGGATGTGTAACGGATGCGTAACGGATGCGTAGCGGATGCAGAACGGACAAACTGGATACATTTTCCGCGCAAAAGTTTTAGGCAGCCCAAAACTTTCTGAGCGGATGAAACGTCCATAAACGGATGCTGGACGGATAGAGAGGAAGCAAAACGGAGGCAGTGAGTACAGAACGGATACATTGCGTTAACCAATGGATGGCAAGCTTTTTTGTCCGTTTTACATCCTCTTTGCATCCGTTGGTTCAGTGTGACATGGGCTTTAAATGACTAACTGGATACCCATGTTTTGTGATGAAACCATGCAGGAGAAATTTGGTTCACAATTCACTGGCTCAGTGGTCATCGGTGATTGAAACACATAAGCGGTTCCTTTCCTTTCCTTTCCTTTCCTTTCCTTTCCTTTCCTTTCCTTTCCTTTCCTTTCCTTTCCTTTCCTTTCCTTTCCTTTCCTTTCCTTTCCTTTCCTCTCCTCTCCTCTCCTCTCCTCTCCTCCCCTCCCCTTATCCTTTCCTTTCCTTCCCTTTCCTTCCCTTCCTCGATCTATCTATCTATCTATCTATCTATCTATCTATCTATCTATCTATC